>JANTPZ010090500.1:0-29752 GCA_025593235.1 Vachellia pachyceras | reverse complement strand
GAGTTTCGAATTTCTTGGTCCCTGTTGGGTTCGATATTGACTCTAGCTAGAGACATTCATACGTATGTATGAATGAATGAATATGATCGATCGAGAGAGACAGAGATTTGCACGTGAAAGTTGTGAGACTTTGATTGGGTACGGTAAGTTCATATGTTGTCGCACCCGATCCAAAAAAAAAAATAATGAATATAAATATGTGATAGGAAAAATGATAATTAAGTTTCAAAGGAAGGATTTAAAAGTTACATATTAAAATAATACATTTTTATTTGCATCTATATATGAAAAGTATAATTTGTAATTGGATATTATTTTGGACTTAATTATTCTTCTCCACACACACATATATGATCTCAATACTATACAATTATATATGTAAGAAGTCATGCCACACAAGTGATTCTTGACTTCTTATGATGAGCACAAGGGCGACAATCATAATGTGAGAATTAATACATTTGATGATATGTAAACTAAATTAAGAAAAATTAAATTCAGATTTGTGATTCTGATTCTGGCTGAGGAATAGATCAGTCACGCATATGGCAGAAGATCTGATCGATACGTATAGATAGAGAAATTAAAGAACTCAAGATAAAAAAAATGGTAAAAGGAACAAAAAACGAAAAAGGGAGGGGTGAAACGGCGACGTCGGGGAGGGCCGGGATACAGATGGAGGCCAGGCTGGCATGCTGGCGATGATTGGGGGTGGGTCCCACCGCTCCCTTCCTTTTCTGTTCATCCCACGTGCCCATCCATGCACTCAACCCCCTCCTCTTAACCTCTACTTTCCTTTTTTATTGTTCTTTCACCATCATTTTCCCTAATATGACCTTCCTATCCATTTTATCAAAAAGGTTGTAGAACCCGTTTAGAGAGACAGTAAAGAAGTATTTTTATGGTTCTTAAGATAAATATATGAAGGAGATTATTTTAATTTACAAAAATACTGCTGAACGTACGTTTTAGGAATCCAAACGCTTTCCTAAACATGCATATAATCAACCCACTTAGTAAGTTGCTATGGAGGTTTTGACAAAAAAGAAAAAAGTTGATATGGAGAGTTAGAATTAAAAAAATGAAAGTAAAAAGATATTAAGGAAATAAAGACGTTGCGATGTCAACCCTCCCACCTTGCCTTCCACTTATCCAAAAGGATCCTCGCCGTCAACTTTTCATCCTTCTCTCCCATGTTGTTTGAAACAGGGTGTATTACATTCATGATATTCAAACTTTGATTCATGGTATTACAAAAGATAAATATCTTTCGTTACCCCAAATCTCATTGATATAGTTCCTATTTGGAAAACTCTTGGAAAATGATCATTGGTCAGATTACATTTTGGAAAATAACTTTTGTCCAAAACATTTTGACATAATACATTTATGTTTAAATAAACGTTGGATTCATAATTGATATCAAATGCTGAATGTATTTTGAAAGAATGAGTTACCAAAGATTAAAGTTTGCAAGCTAACCAACTTTTGAGCCTAAAATACATTTTCTATATAGAAAAGGAGTTGCCAAACAAGCACATAATACTTTTCCATTGACACGGCCAGTCACTAATGTCATGGGTCAAAACTCACCAGCCACGGCATGATCTACCATTTAAATAGAAAACCTTCTTACTACTAGATAAGGTATTGCAATTTATCACTTTTGTTCCGAGAATACTTAGTGACACGTTATCCATATTCTTTTCAATTAAAGATTTCGTTTATCCGTTTTTTTGGATTTCATATCATATATCTTTTTCTTAATTATTTCTATCCTTCAATAATCCATTATAATATATTTATGAGATTCACAATAAAAAAGAATTTGAATATTTTCATTTAAGAAATTAGTAATGTCTTTGACATTGCCACACTACATGAGTATGCACGTATATCTCTTTTGTTTGTGGTGACCAAGCACTTGGCTACGGCCTACGAGCTCATCATGCCAAAAAAACACTCTTCAATGTCCTGTTTCAGTCTCCATGGCAGGACTACTTAAGCATGAATTGAATTGGTGGGATTTTGATGAAGAAGAGAGAAGTGAGAGATAGGATAGGAGTAGACCAGTAGTGATTGAACGATGGGCGTTTCAAACATGGTTGTCGGCGAGAGACGTTACGAGCCAATAATCACGTTGGTTTGCACACTGTTATTACCATTTATTTTTTATTGTCCTGTTTCTCATTAATGCTTTTCTTCTATTACCTCAACCTCTTCGCTTAAATAGTTTATTGCCTCTTCTTCTGTGGCTCCTTCTTCTACCTCTCCCTCCCTCCTGCCTCTGCTGGCATGTTCTTGTTTTGTCTTCCCTATTCGTCCTCAGAGACTTTGACCAGCAACATGATAGTAAGTACGTTTCTCTGGGCTCGTTTGTTTTTATTCTCTTCATTTTACAGTGAGGTCTCTTTGTTTTTAGCCCGGGGGGGGGGGGATTCCCTTCAAGTTTCAGTCCTTGTTTCCATGTGAGATTTTGGAGTCATATCGGATAGCTGCGTTCCATTGGCTCTGGGTTGTCTTTTATGTTTCCCAGATTAATTTTCATTCAATTTTCATCCTTTTAATTGCTCTTGATGAAAGGCTTCCATCAGATTCTATGATCTACACACTCTCTTTGACTGCATTTAATTTGGTTGAACTTCCATGTCAACTGTCTTCGATTCATCTCATATGTTATATTCAAGGATGTTAATAGACGTGAGCTTTGATTTTTGCTTGGCTTATCGTTTTGCTCCAAAAAGTCTCTTTCTTCTTAACCTTACTTTCATCGGAAAAGTCCAAAATAGGATTGATCCTTAACAGAATTGCCTTGAAGCAATTTGAAACATGGGCTAAAAGAAGATTTTCTTCACCTCTGTTTGCGCTGGCTCTCTTTCATTCTCATCTCAGTCTGGGATGCAATATTCATCTTCTGAGAATCAGTGGATTTCCCTTTTTAATTTCTCTTTGTACCCTTTTTTCCAGGTGGTGTTGCTCTTGCTGCTGGCATTGAGCAATGCCGTGAGAATCAAGGGCGATGGTGGTGGTGATGGGCAATGTGATTTTAAGCCAAAACTAGACCCAAGACCACACAGTGTCTCCATTTCAGAGTTTGGTGCGGTTGGAGATGGAAGAACACTAAACACAATAGCGTTTCAGAATGCCATTTTCTACCTTAAGTCATTCGCTGATAAGGGTGGTGCTCAGTTATACGTTCCACCTGGAAAATGGCTCACTGGAAGCTTCAATCTCACAAGCCATCTTACTCTCTTTCTGGAGAAAGGTGCCGTCCTTGTTGCATCCCAGGTACCACTTGTTTCCTCCGTTTATCTGTGTTGAGGCCGAGGCTTTTATGATGTTTTTTGACTATAAAGGTAGTTCACCTTCTTATTCTGGGGCTACTTACAGGCTATATAAAGCAACAATGGTTCGAAAAAATTATTATGTATGCGATTAGTACGTGGCTAAATTTTTTTTTTTGTTTAACTTTCTTCGTGCCTCGAATCAACATCTCTCTCTCCCTTTTCTTTTGTATCAGGAATGGTTTTTCTATTATTATTATCTAACTTGGGATAAGTGACACAATAAAATACGTAATTTCAAGTGTTGCTTTTTGCTTGGTACAATGGATTGATGTACATGGGACATGATACAATGCTGTTTTTGAATTAGACCAAAAAGTTTTTCGAGAGCATGCGTCTCTGCGATTAAATTGTTTAGAACATATGGAAACTTTTTTGTAATGGTCAGTCGTGTAGTGCCAAAGAATAAAAGGAACAGCCAGCACACATTTCAAAAACGACACGTTAGTCTTTGTTTGTTGAATTAGCAGTGCTTCATAGATTAGAATTTAGTATTTAGTTTTGATCAGGCTGTTTTCTTACTATGTAGGATCCTCGTCACTGGGAAGTTGTTGAACCCTTACCTTCTTATGGGCGAGGCATTGAAGTTCCTGGAGGAAGGTATCAGAGCTTGATCAATGGGCACGAGTTACATGATGTGGTCATAACAGGTTTTTTCTTCGTCAAATTTTATAATCTGTTTGACTGTTAGGTAAAGAAGGGAAAGGGAAGGGAATTAATCCAATGAAAATGATGTGGGATAGAAAATAAAAGGATAAGAGATGGTTCAAATTCAAATTCTCATCCAAAATCCTCTAAATTGGGGAACATAACAATGTAAAGTTGGAAGGACTTGTGAAGGATTTTGGAAGATTGGTTATCTTTCCTCCTTGATTTTTCTATTTTATTTTTATAATCTTCAACAGGTAATCATGGAACCATTGATGGTATGGGATTGGTTTGGTGGGAATGGTTCAGCTCTCATTCCTTGAACTACAGTCGCCCGCATCTGGTTGAACTTGTAGCATCTGATTCAGTGGTAGTTTCAAATCTTACATTCCTAAATGCCCCCGCCTATGGCATCCACCCTGTTTATTGCAGGTATGTTCTGTGCTTCTTTGAACGTTTAGGTAATTACTCGCTTTTGGTAGACATGAAGGTATAACTGATTTGCTTTGGCGGATGTAATGCAGCAATTTAAATATCCAAAATATCTCAATCTCTTCTCCTCCAGAATCCCCTTATACTGTTGGTATAGTGCCAGGTTTGTAATAACTCATTACCCTTATAAATTTTTGTATCCACAGTGTGTAAACTAGAGATAGAGGATGAGCCTTGAAACAATGGTAATATTGTTACCATGACCTAGAGGTCATAGGTTCAAATATTGTAAACAGCCTCTCTACTTGTGGAAGTAAGGCTATATATATTTATCCCTCTCCAAACCTATCTAGTGGGAGCCTTATCCACTGGATCGCCTTTTGCTGTGTAGACTAGAGATAGAGGGAGTGGAATAGCTATGCTAACAACTGGCCACTTGATGTTTTCAGATTCTTCAGATAATGTTTGCATAGAGGATTGTACCATTACTGTGGGTTATGACGCAATTGGCCTAAAAAGTGGGTGGGATGAGTATGGCATTGCTTATGGCAGGCCCACAAAAAATGTGCACATCAGAAGGGTGCATCTTAGAGCATCTTCTGGCTTCACTCTTGCGTTTGGCAGTGACATGTCTGGTGGCATATCAAATGTTCTTGTGGAATATATTCATCTTCACAACTCCAATGGTGCAATTGAGTTCAGAACCGCCCGAGGCCGAGGTGGTTACATTAAAGAAATTGTCATTTCAGGCGTAGAAATGGAGAATGTGAATACAGCTTTTTCTGCCACGGGTTATTGTGGGTCTCACCCGGATGACAAGTTTGATCCTAATGCTCTTCCATTTTTAGATCACATTACATTGCAGCATGTGATTGGTAGAAACATCACCGTTGCTGGAAGCTTCTATGGGATTCTAGAATCACCTTTCAGAAACATATGTCTTTCCAACATAACCTTGTCCATAAATCCTGTTTCTTCCAGTTCATGGGATTGCTCAAATGTCTCTGGTTTTTCTCACTCTGTGTTCCCAAAGCCCTGCCCTGATCTTCTGAACCCTTCAAATTCCTCCTCTTCATCCTGCTTTTCCCTGCTGAGGGTCAATGGACAAACAGCAGTTCTCTGATTTTTCTTTTTCAGCCGAGCTTGTAATTTGTTTTTTGCTCCTTAACTTCTCCAAGAAATTTTACTTCTATCCCTTGATTTTTATGAGATCCAACTTTATTTTGAAGAGACCTAACCATGTGAGGGTCAGTAATGGAATTACCTAAACCTCACAGAATTAAGTATGATGAAAGGACTGGAACTATCAAAATCAAGGGATAAAATGAAATTTCTTGTCATCGAGTTAATGGACTGAAAAACCTACTGAAGCCTGATATTTTTTCTCATCAAAAGATTCATATACTCAAGCGCTCTTGCTTGAGCTTGCTGGGCAAAAAAGAAAAGAAAAGAAAGAATCAACCATTTGTCATCTCAGATAAGGCCATGTTCATCCCTCCAATAAGGCAGTTGTCAGGATTTTTCTTTTTCTCTTGCATTCCTCCTTGAGAATTGCATTCTTGCATGTTGCAAATCAGCTTATTATTTGTACAGCTTCATATTTTCTTCATTCATGGAGTAATAAAATTTTGGCAGTGCATTCAGAATTCCATAGCCTTTTGAACTAGTTCATTTCCATTTTACTGTAAAGTATGTAATGGATTTGGGATATTCTTAAAGGAGGTTCTTTGACGCTTAGTTTTATTCCTTTTAGTTGTTAGTAGCTTGTGAAGGGTGTATAAGCTAACCCAAATGTCAAGGTTCCTTTACCATGTTGAATTTTTTGCCCCTAGAGAACTCATTCTCTTGCAAAATCATGACTTGAGAAGATTTAACCTGCATGAATTACAATTACTGCAAACTATAACAACGAAAATATTTTGAGGGTCATTAGGACCTTGATTCTCTGCTGCACGTGACAGAGGGACCACGCACATGTCATTGGTGGAACGTAAGAAAGAAAACCTTTTGTAATTTGTCTTGTATGAAATATCATCTGAACTCAGTTCATTTAAGGAAGGAATCTGGAACCATTTCTTCTGATACCCACAAGCAAAGAATCCGGTTCCTCCCCCCCCCCCCCCCGGGAATCTCACATGCATACCCAAATAATTATATTTCCACCCCCCAAGTTATACAGTTTTACTGATCATTGCCATCACCTCATACATCAATCTATCTGGCAGAAACAGTCTTGTTGACTTATGATAACACTATCTCTCCGTGATCTAGACTATCGTACATGAATTGGGATTTTCATCACTGAACATGGTTGTGAAACTTTCATTCTCATTATAGTATTCTTCACTATAATGTTGTTCCATACGGCTGTAATGCGTGTGCCTGGATGATCTGACATATTCATATTCGGTGACATGAGGTGATGGCTGGTATGTGTTGTAGCAATGTGTCACGTATATTGGTGTGTGGCTCTTGTGGAAACACTTCCCTATGATATGTCTCCCGTTGTCCAATACACGCATGAAGAGAGGCATATCTGGATCCATAGTTAGGTGGATGCTGATATATCTCGTTAATCTCCTCATCATCGTCTTCTGATTCTGGACCGCTCTGTGATTGCTGACTACTTGAGCTATCCTCTGTAATTCTGGGCAATGATGCCAGCCGAGGTGGCGGATGTTCAGGTGGTGGCGGGGGCGGCGGATCATTGCGCGGTTCTGCTTCTAATTTCTCAGGTGGTCCTTCTTCTTCTTCTTCTTGATTTTGTTTTGCATCTGGGGCTTGTTCTGGTGGTGGTTGAGATGGAGATTGAGTTGGTTCAATATTAGGCGGGCAAATAATGGTGGGATTCCTCTTGGTTCTTCGGATGGCTTTGATGATAGATTCTGGCTCTGCCCACCCAATGATTGTGATTTTTTGTTGAGGGAGGTCGAAGTATACATCATTTATTCCTGCAGAAAAAAATGAGAATTTTCAAACATGGTAATAAATCTTCATGGAAGCAGAGTAATCATATTATGCTTACCATCAATGTTGTTCAGAGTCTTCTTTATCCTCTGCACACACCCATTACAGTCCATCCGGACCTGAATCTCTATGACTCGAGGTCTCTGCATTTCAAGGAATACAAGCTTCAAAATAGTGAAAGATCGTTGGTTCATAGGTATTGAAATGAAATATTTATCTACACACACACATGCAACCTACATACCTGCAACTCAGGAGCCATGAGGAAAAGGTATGAAATTAGAGACAAAGCAAGAGGTAATATTTTGTTCGGAGGCAGAGTGGATAATGGTTATAGAATCTCTGTTTAAGGGAGATTATGTATATATGTGAAATGTGAGAGGGAATCTTTACAAGCAAAAAGATGCAAGACATGCAAGGAATCTTTTTTTTTTTTTTTTTTTGGGGTAGAGGGAATTGGTATTACTTCATTAGGGTATATGGAAGTCATTTAAGCCTGGGTCATAGGTTGAAATTAAGCTCACAGTTATCTGTTCTTTTGTAACGTTTGTGTACTAATGTACGTAAAGTAAAAGCTTGTTAAAAACATGTAATAGATAATTGTAAACTTGAGAGCTGAAACTTGTAAAAGTTGCGTGCTTTTTGAGTTTCGAAGTTCATGGCCTCATCTCAAAAAGCTAGAAATTTTCTAGCTTTTTGTGGTTTACAATTAAAGCAAGGAATTATTTGTTGATGAAAAAAGTTTTTGGCTTTAAACTATCTTTTATATTTTCCTATGATCCTTAATATAGAATCTAATTGCATATTGATGCTGATTCTAAATGTAAGATCTAATTTTATATTTATCGATCCTTTTAAATTAACCTTATTGATACTCCCATGACAGTAATCAACTAAGAAAGATGAGGAGGTGATTGATGAAAATGATTATGATGTTTTTAAATAAAATTTTTTATGTTAACTAATTTAACTAACTTTGTTGATCTAATCAAATAATTAAATAAGTTTTAAATTAAGAATTAGAGGACTATCCGATGATGCTATGGGATCGCTGATTGCCATGAAGACAAACTGATAACCTTCCCAACGCAACTTTCAAAAGGATTTTTCCGAGTTGCTTTGTGGAAAATTCCGTTATGCTTTTTCTACTCGAAACCACTTGTACTTCATGTTGACTAGCAAAATAGTCATAGAAAATAATATTTATAAAACAGATAATAATATAAAACGAAAGGAGAATTGTATATTACTATTGAATATTGATCGATGGTCCCTCACACGTTAAATCGGGCCATACATACATGTTGAAGCCTCGAGAACAGCAATTATTCTGTAATCATTACAATAATGTCTCAAACAACACCTTATTTTCACACTAGTATTTAAAAATCTTCAATTGGTATGAGTTTCTGTATCAGTATAATCAAAGGAAGGCAAATACTCAACAAAAGTGATTAACCGATGAGAGGAATAATTATGAATGAATCTTAAGCATAGGCTTCCGGGTTGTTGTGCAGGTAAGATTCCACAACTTTGTAGATTCCAATGGTGCTCTCTCTTCCTTCTTTAACGTCTTCCTCTTTCACTGGTTCATCTCCCACTGTGTAGTATGTGCTTGTCATCTTACACAAACAACCACCTTCACTGTTCCCTTCAAACTTCACCTCATAGCCTATAGACTCAAGCTTCTCTCCCAGTGGACCTCCTTCTATCATTGTGTATTTGCACACCATATTTTCCTTGTCAAGCTCATCGATCCTGTGCTTCAGATATTTAAAAGGCCCTTCTGTAATATACATTAATTAGAATATTAAAGAAAAGTCTCGGCATCCACTAAGTTATTTTGACAGAAAGACAGACGTAGTCATGGGAACAAACCTTGAGCGAAGTTAACTTGTTCAATGGTTCCAGGTCCTCCGTCACCTTGAAGAACAGTGACGTCTTTGAGGAACTGAGGCAGGAGCTTTGGAAGGAGAGTGCTGGAATCTATGATCAGTGCTTTGAACAGTCGTGGTGCTGCGATTGGGCTTGAATATTCCTGTGTGAACACTGTCACTCCCATGATCGATAAGCAATTCTCAAAATATATTGCAATTCTCTTTCTATAATTATAGTGTGTTTAAATCTTTCTGCAGATTAATCCCAGACTCTGGCTCCTGTTTTTATAGGTGCAAGGATGTTTATGAGGTGGGTTTCGTGGAAATGATGGTCTCAGGAAAATTTTTTGGAAATACGACTTTTGTTGGGTTTATATTAAAAAAAAAGGGAGTTTTGTTCAAATTAAACGACTTATGTATTTGAATACGCCATATTGATTATTATATGGTGGGGCTAGCTAGGTTATGGATTTTGGTTTCACATTTAATTTGAAAACGTTAAGGTTGTTTATATATATATATATATATATATGAAACCATGGGCTGCGTCTAGGCTGACGAGAGGACAAGTCAGGCAACTAATCAACCTTACCAACCTTGTACAGTCCAAGAAAACCGCAAATTTGTATCCTAATTCATATTCAAACCAAAATGGCCTTGTGGACCTTTTCAATGCGTGATATATCCCTAAGCATGTTAATTTTTATTTTGTTTTCTTTTGGAGAGAAATGAATTTCTTCCAATCTTTTATATAAAAGCTAGCTAGATAATTAATTTATGATTTCTTTAAAAAATTGCTAAATTATTTATTTACAATTAATATGTGTTCGTTTATCTAAAATTCACTTTTTAGTCATGTGCGTTTAACAAACTCTTGGTGAAAACCTTTTTATATGCGTAATTGGTAAGGGAATATATTTTAGCATAAAATTATAAATTTAAAAGATATAATGAATTAACATTGTATATTCAAAATTGAAATAAATCCCTATATCTAACTCCTATATTCAAGGTAGGAGGGAGTACTAGATCCAACATGTGTTATCTTTTTGCTCAAACATGTGTTATCCCAAATCAAAAAATGTCAAAAGCTTGGGTTGTCAAATGTAAATTGATCGATGTATGTGAACAAAAATAAGGAAGTCCCCCGTTAGATAATGTTAAGTTTTTTTTTTTTAAAAAAGGTGTATAAGTGAAATAATCCAGAAATTGTTAATAACAGACATAGACAGGATTCAATACCACTAAGTTTGGTGCAGAAAGCTTGCGTAAGCAAGTACTTTTTGGTGATTATATTTAATGGAAGATGGGGCTTGTAAATTTAACGAGAAACATACTATTACGAAGAGAGTGTTGAAAGTAACGCTAATTAAATATGGATGATGAAGCCTTAATTATGGGAATTAAGAGAATGAAGCAAAGTCAATTGGCATAAACGTGAGGATCCTGAAGGAGATAGGCTTCCACAAGTTTGTAAATGTCCAGAGTCATTTCCTTGCCTTCTTGATCTCTTCTTCACTTATCTCATAGGCTCCTTTGGTGTTATGTTTTATGGTAATCTTGTTGATGCTTCCCCCATCTGGTTTTACCTAGAACTATTGAGTTTATTTGGAATAACATTTTCAAAAGTCAAACGCACGTTCAACAGTGTTTACCGTAAAATGAGATAATCTTCTCCACAATTTATATCGGTTACGTAAAAGTATTTATCTACTTCATTCCCAAATGAGCACAATGCTCTTAAACTTGTCATCTAACATGTCCCCTTCAATCGTTGTGTACCTGAACGTCAGAACCTCCTCGTTCATCTCATCAATACTGTTCTTTACGCTCTTCACTTTTTCACCTGTCCATTATATATCTCACCAATCGTTTTGGACGGAAGATTGATTTGGGGAATATTAATCTCTTGACTTCATGTACTTGACATGAAAATTTGTAATGAATCACATCATTATTTATAATAAGGAAAGGCGATGTTTGTATTAGCGATGGAGAATGACATTTATTTACCTTAATAAATAGTAAATTACATTGGAGAAATTACTTCTACCTCTAATTCAAATTAGCACATTCAATAACTATTTACGGTGACTTTTTAATTGGATAAATTCTTAAAAGAACGGCATGCCACAAGTTAGTTGTTGGTCTTAGAGTTGAATGGATAACCTTTTTAACATGAGACTTATGACAATGCACCCTAACCGAGGGTTGATGTTTCAGCAAGGCTCTGCATTATGCACTTTGAATGGATAACCATTTTAACATGAGATTTATGACAAAGGACTTGTTTGGATAGTCTGTTGGGAGAACGGACACAGATTCTGAGGTAAATATGTGAGAGGAATTTTGTCTCGGTAAGTGTATGAATGGATTTTAATTGCCCAAACGGGCTAATCAAACAAACCTAAAGAAGCTTTGGAATAAAGTTTTGAGAATCCACCGTCAATGCTTTGAATCCACAAATCCACCACAAAGTGTTCAACCAATTATCAGCTTTTGAGCGAAGCATGAAAGTTGCAACCTACGGTCTGCGCCTACCAGTCCCTCCTAATCTCTAATCGCTTTCGGTTCAATTTGTCAACTTGAATTATTATTTTTTGTAAAAGTCGTCCATTTTTATTAATTTTTTTCAACCCTGTGCACATAATTTCACAAACTTTATGTAATTTTATTTGATTTTTAATTTCTATATACCCAACAAAATTTAAATAATAAAAGATGACTATAAATTTTTAAAATTTTCCATCTTATTATTTGTCTATCCACTGCTACCGATCCCTTATCCCATTGTTTTTTAATAATTATACATCCCATCGAGTTACTTCTCTATATCTATTTATAAGTCACTTTCAAAAAGTTTACATGTATTAAAATTAATTTTAAATTTTATTAACCCTACCTTAAAATTTAGCATTGTCTCAACTTTATCTTTATTTAATATCCATTATAACACATTAAAATAAAATCATTATATAATAAATGAAGCGTTAAACTATATCTTAACATGACAAGTTTAATAATGTAACTTATAAATGAGATTAAATACAATCTTTTTTCTCTACCTTATAAATAGAAGCGCAGGAGGAATATATTAGAAAAATTGGAGAACGCTTGAAATAATTTTATGGAGTATTGATAAAATGGGTACAAACTTATATAACTAACTCCTTACAATTAATGCATGACATCATGTGTGTTTGAGAATCTGTTGGGAGAAAGAAGTTTACGGGTTTCAAGATGATTTTAAGAATTCTGAGATAATTTTATGGATTTCAATATGTTTTTTATAAATTTCAAAATTACTTTTTGTTATGACTTGCGTACACATTTGAAAAAAAAATTCACAAACATGCACCTCACCTGTGATCTCACAATTGAAACTAACTCAACAGAGTAACATGTAAACATGTCCACGATGGAACCAGTTCGGCAGCTCTCTACTAGGCACTTGGCAGGAAATTTAGATCTTCTAAGATGTAGACAGTTCAAATGCAACTTTTTAAAAGTCTATATTTTTAAAATATTATTTTAATAGATATAAAATTTATCATTTGAAAAAAAAAATCAAATTTAAATTGTACATGTAATATTTGAAGTGTGGAGATTTGATTACCTCTCTCCTTAAATTAGGGAACCGGCTCCACTAAGGATCAAGAACTTATTCATAACTTATTAAAAGCATGAAAAAAAATATACAAGCGATGAACATGTTTATAATACATACACAGATATGAGTATCAAATGCATGTAACGAAGTGGAATTCCTTCAATTATTTTGGATTTAGACTTATTACAAAATACAAGCAAACTGCGAATTGTGGTGAACATACACTTGACAACCAATAACTCGCTGCAAAATACAAAAACCAAACAGAACACTAACAAATAATCCTCAAAAGCCCCCATATATATATAAGGACAAGAGTATGACCAAACTTTTTAGCATCATATGGATCAAACCCATCTTATTATAATTTTAATTAGCTTCAGACAAGATTCTACAGTTCGGGGTGGGCGGCAATGTAACCTTCAAGGGCCTTGAAGAGGTGTGATCCCTTCTCCTTGCCGTTCTTGAGCACCTCGTCCGGCGGCGATGCATCCCCCTTGGTGTGGTACTTGATCACCACCTTGATGACTGATCCCCCGGCTGCACCGTCCACCACCTTGGTCTCGAATGAGATCTTCTCCAGTATCTCCGCCAGTATGTCGCCTTCCACTATGCTGTAGTTGTACACATAGCTCGCTTCATCAACCACTTCCACTTTGTGCAATCCGTATCTGGGGTTCCCACCTACACACACACACAAAACTCAGTATGTAAGCTATTTTAACAGAAAAACAAACATAATATATAATTAATTAATTGACTGGAAGTATGATATGCCTTCGTCGACGGATGAAATTTTGATGACACTTCCAGGGCCGCCGGTTCCTTCGATGAGGTTTACGCTTTTAATGTCGGGAATGACCTTGGGAAGGATGTCGTGAGAGTGTTTGAAGAAAGAGTTGAAGAGTCTAGCGGCAGGCACCGTGGAGGCGTGCTCATCCTCGAAAGTGAACACTCCCATGATTATTCTATTCACGGCAGAGAGCGAGAGAAGGTTAGCTTTTAGACGAAGAAGATGATGATGATGAAGTTTGCGAAGTGTATGTGTGTTTTGTGAGGAGTAGGACATGCTATTTATAGCCACCTACCACCCCCATGCTACACCTTTAAGTTTAAGCGGAGAAGTTCTCACTGAGTTAACTCCTTTGAGGAGTAACTGTACAAATGTAATACTTAAATCGAATAAGATTAAGTCATATAAAAAAAAATATCTGTGCTTAGATGAAAAAAAGCTCGTATTTAGTTTAACTGTTTTTCCCCTTTTCATTGAGCTATATTCATCTTTTTTTCCCTTTTGAATGTCTAGCAATTAATGGGCTTATTTGGAACAACGTTTTCAAAAGCTAAACGCATGTTCAACAGTGTTCTTTCGTAAAATGAGATAATCTCCTCCACATATTTACCTCGACTTGCGTAAAAGTATTTCTTTACCACGTTCTTAAATGGACACAATATGGTTAAGGAAAAGGCACATATTTTTCATTATTTTTTATCGAAAAAAAAAATTCCAGAGTATGCACCGATGCAGAAAGAGCAGAACTAGTCAAGGAAGGCGGGTATACTAAATGTAAGTCTCCTTCTAGAATTGGCGTGCAATAATGATAATGTTATTTTAATCAAGTATTTTATTAATTATGTGGATAAATTAATATGGGAATAAACCATTGCAAGTGTATCAGAAAAAAAATGATGCCGACAATTTATAGGGATATTTTATATTGTTTTACAATATAAGTTGATAAAGATTATGCTAGTCCTTAAAATAAATATTTGTCAGGTCAAAAAAAAAAATAAATATTTGAATTGTTCTAACTTCTAGTATATCAAATAGCATTATCTTTTATACATAAGCTCCATATACTCTCCTAGGAAAAGATAATTGTTTGGAAAAGCGTTTCCAAAAGTCAAACGCACGTTTAACAGTGTTTTTCTGTAAAACGAGATAATCACATCCATATATTTACTTCGACTTCTATAAAAATACTTCTCTATTGCGTTCCAATGAGCACAATGTGTTATTGTCATTAACTTTTAACCGTGAACATCTTTTTGTGAAAATTCGAACCAAATAATCTTATTTTATTATAGTATTCGTTCCTTTCCTAGTGAAAGTTACATTATGAAATTTGCTTGAAACAGTTAATTTGGACGGAAAGTTGGCTAGCTACATGCTTATCAAACTAAAGGTACACTAATCTGATGTAATTTTGCTGTGAGATATTTTAAAATTTGAATTTTCGACAATATTATTAGCAGCCTGACAAAATCAAAGTCCACGTCCACACTTAGACTCGAAATCACCAGCGTCCATTTTCTATTAGCTAGCCATCCAAATACTGCAAATGGTGTTTCTTTATTTTAAGTACATTCATGTTCAATTTTATTATAATTATAATTATTTAATAATTTATTATTTATCCCTTGCAATTATAATTATATTGCGACATGTATATTAAAAGCAGTCCAATATATGAACTATGATGTGTTCAATCTTAGACCCACTTGACAACGCGTTAGAGAAACACTTTTACGCAAGTTGAGGTAAATATGTAGATGAGATTATCTCTTTTACAGAAAAGTTTTGTTGAACGTGCGCTTGATTTTTGAAAACGTTGTTTCAAACGCACTCCTTGCTAGATGTGCCGCCGGCTCCTTTCTAGCTATGGGGCGTTTTTGTGTTTAGACGGACCGAGCCACTGTTCATGTAATTATTATCGTATTAGGATATAAAGCTTACATAAGTTAATTACTTATTAGATAAAGTTTGTCGGTGAATTTACAATCGCACACACACATTTAAACAATAATTAAAAAACATCATAATAGGAAATGTGCTTAAAGAATTTAATCTTCGCAAAAAAAAAAAAACTTGATCTGTTGAATGTCAACAACTTGATTATAAGTTTTTTCAATCATATTATTATATTATTATTGGAATATTATATTTTTATTTTTAATTAATTCTCAACAATAAAAAATGCATGGTACCGCCAATAGGGGAGGGGAGGAATCGGTCTCCAATAATTTTTAAATTTTTTCCTTATTATTTATAACTAAAGTTTGGTTCTATTCAAGAGCGTGACATTCCTCTCCAATTCAATTTGAGTACTTAATGATATTATCCTCCTAATTAAATGTTTTGACAACTATTTTAATTTTTGGCTTATCTTATTCCCTCAATGTTCTCCTTTTATTTTTCTTCCTACTTTGTCGCTGAAGGAAACTTAGAAACATCAATACAAAATTAACGGAGAACCAGCAATGAAGTTCTAATCACTTGAACTAAATTCCGGGAACGAATCTTTGACCCAACAAAAAGGGATGGATGACAAAAAAAATTAATTATATTTAGGAACCAAGGAATTTAAAAAAAAAATGAACGAAAGTGCTCTTGCTTACCCGGCCGGCAACGTAACATATCTTAATATTGTATGTAAATCCTAAAAGCTTAGTAATAAATTACGAAATTAGTCTACAGCACTATTATTAAATTATATCTTATTAGATAGATTATCAGATATTAGAAAGCAAAAATAGGAACAAAGCTTTATTCCAATAAATGATGCCGGCATTAGAAGGGTATATGAAAAAAAGCAAAGGCAATATATAAGAGAAAAAGAGGCCGGCCAAGCAAGAGGCATCTAAATGTCACAAATATCACAACCACTAAATGAACTCAGAAAAACAGATATGACAAATTGATAATAACAACAGAGCTGAATGGAGATTGATTTAATTTGTTTGTGGTGTATGTTGGTTAGTTGTAGAGCTGAGGATTTGCCAACAGGTAGGCTTCCACAGCCTTAAGAAGCCACAAAGCCTTGTTTCTGTTGGCCTTCACTTCTTCTTCATCCACCTGAAAATTCTCATCTTTGGTCACGTACTTGCTCAATCCTTTAATAACACATTCTCCAGTGTCACATGCCTCCAACTTAGTCTCGTACGTTATCTTCTCGTACTTGTCCGATAAAGCATCTCCCCCTATCACACTGTAACTGTACACCAACCTCTCCTTGTCCACTTCCTCCACCCTGTGCGTCACATCCTTGTACGGACTCCCTGCAATTATATTCCCAAACATGCACGCAATAATGTCAAGGCAGGTCATATGAAATTGACTTAAACTACAACCTTAACACAGGGAGCTATGAAGATTCAGAGGTTTAGTGTGTAATGTGTGTGATTGGTTATTATAAATGGAGACCTGAGGCGAAGTTGATCTTCTTGATGGTCCCTGCACCGCCATCACCTTGAAGGATTTCAGTGCTTTGGATGGCGAGAGGCACGACCTTGGGGATGAGATTATCCGCATCAAGAATGAGAGCCTGGAATAGCTTAACCGGGGCGATGGCTGAACTAATCTCGTACTCGAAAGTAGAAACACCCATTGCTTAATTAACAAATGGATTGGATTAATAATTCCAATGCAAGATTATTGTTAGTTTGTTTGCTTATGTAAATTCGTAAGCAAGCCTCGAATATATTTATAATGCTCACTGGGGTATCAGTATGAGAAATCCGATATGAACGTATCGGTTTGTGCTTTGTTCAGGTACGCATTTTTTCCACACGCTTGTTATTGAAATCATATACGTTTGGTCTCATCCTCTGCGTTGGAACTGTACTAAATAAATGCAATAAAACCAAGACGATGCAGGAGGATAATTATTATATTATCCAAGTGGTTTAGGAACTAAGTGCGGTGCAATTTTTTTTTACTCAAACATATGCAGGAACGTATCAGTTTGTGGTTTGTTCAGGAGAATTATTTAAGTGTACTGAAGTTTTGTGTGCGTGTGTGAGGATTTTAGTTAGATTTTTGTCATGGGGATAAATTCTTAGACTCATGGAAACTCATAACGTACGGAAGGAGTTAACTACAAGTTAAAATATTTTTTTTTAACCTTGTAAACCCATAAAAGAGTTTAAGGGTGTATTATGACTCACTTTAATATGCAAGCGTTATCAAATATTTTGATTCACTACTACCGGTGATTTTAATTCATCATGCAACGGTTTTTTGCGTTATTCGTTTCAATAACTTGTTAATGTTTTTTGGAGTTACAGAAATGGATAGTGGCAGTACAAGATCATGCATGGCTTATGCATGTAGGTGCCATCACCCGATTCTTCTATAATTTGAACTATTTTTTTTAAAAAAAATATTTTAGTATTTTGACAGTAAAATTACTTATTCAGTTTGATTTTTATATTAATTATGGTATAAGTCATACTAATCAGTTCTTATGATGAGAATTTTATATTGGGTCAGTTTAGAAACGCGGTAGCGAAGTACTCTTATGCAAGTCATGGTAAATATGTAAAGGAGATTATCTCGTTTTGCAGAAAAATACTGTTGGACGTGCTTTTAACTCTCGTCAGCGTTTTGTCAAATAAGCTGATTAACGATTGCTGGTATCGATAAGTCATATACAACTAAACAAAGTCACATGCGAACTGCTTCTGATGACCTTTTTTTTAAAATACATTTAACTTAATAGTTCAAATCAAATAATTTGCTTCTTGCCGTCCTCAGTTACATTTACATAGCAAGCAACAAAGTTTAATTATCCATTTTTTAAACAATATACTATATATAATGCATTATATGCTTCCTAAACAAGATGAAGGTTTGACAAACTCTGATAATCTCCTTCACACGATAATATCTCAAAATCTCCTGCCGGCTTTTATTCCTTGTATATATCAAGCTTTTATAATATGTTTTTCGACGGATTTATCTAATTAATAAATAAATATAATTATGATGCTATTCTTCAATTTTAGAGATCATGTCTTAACTCTCAAGTAAACACCCACATGGCCACATGGTGGCTGCTGTATATAATTTTTTTATTTAATATTCCTTCGATGGAGCTAGCAATCAACAAACTACTTGCATTTGGTTCCTTTAGTTTCTCTCCACTTTTTCTACCATTTCTTGTCTCAAATATTGTCTGAATAAATTTGACCATCAAATTTATCTGATTGATAAGTCACATCGAATTGTTTGTCTTGAGTTGAAATTTTACAATTTTGACTCAGTTTGTCCTCTTTCTTTTTAAACATTTGATTATTAATACACTCATTTTCACCAATTAAAGTATCCCAAGTCAAAACCAATTAAAGTACGCCAAGTCAAAGTTATCACAGGCCCTAAAAACAATTATAACCAACATATTCAAACTGCAAATATATAGAGCAATACACAGAGCTAGAGTGACAAATTTATTCATCTAATTCAAAACTAAATTATTACGTTCTTCAGATTCACTCTCATCAACAATATATATACCATTCCATTGACATCAAATTAAATTAGAGCAATTTCACAAGCCAAGAAGGTAGGGCACAGAAAAAACAAACAAACGCTTCTCATTATTACAAATACAAATATATAGATTCCTTTGAAACGCTTCCTAATTATGCACTTGGGTTACAATCTATAGGAAAATGATACTTCAAAAACTACTTATTAGAGTTAGGGAATCCAAAAATTAATAAGGTCACTCTATCAAGAGAACTCATCCAATATAAGACTTATATGACATAGACACAATAGTAAATATACCTCACTCAATAATATATATTAATAAAGATGATTTAGCTGTGGTAATTAATTAAGGATTGGCCAAAACGTAAGCCTCAATGGCCCTGGAGAGGCCAGTTCCTTTGGCTTTTCCTGCAGCGATGTGCTCGTCATCACTGGGAGGAGTATCGGTTTTGGTGAAGCAAGTGACAGTGACCTTCCCAATGGATCCTCCATTAGGCCCTTCTTCTAACTTCGTCTCAAATGCTACCTTCTCCAGTGTCTGGCACTCCACTCCCTCCCACTATGCTGTAGTTATATACATGGTTTGCTTCATCTATTGCTTCTACTTTCTGCAACACATACTTCGTTTCCCCACCTGCACATATAATACACATGTATAATTCAACTTCTCGTTCTTCTTCATTAATTATATTGATGTGTGTGTGTGGTTAGAAGGGACCTTCAACAAAAGTGAGCTTCTTGACGGTGCCTGGCCCTCATTGCCTTCGACAATCTCAATGGACTAGACTGATTCCACCACCTTTGGGGCGACGTCGTCGGAATCTAAGACCAGAGCCTTGTAAAGTTTAGAAGGGGCAACGCTTGAGGGGTTGTCGTTTTGGTATGTGAAAACTCCCATGATGATAACGAGGCTTTTTGATACGAGGGGAGGGTTTCGGGTAACTAAGATTAAGGTTATTGTCTGGTTTCTGACGAGAGAATGCTAGAATATGTGCTTGTAATTGTAGCCGATGGAGTATGGTTTGATTGGGTGAATTTAACTCCTTTTTAACTCAAATTGAGTTTATGGTTTTTTTTTTTGTTCAACTGAGTTTATGGCTTTAAAACCATTCGTTTTATTATATTTGCGACGATATAATATGCACGCTATTTATTCATTTTCCCTCCTAAAATAATTCTTTTCTGGCTTTAGTCAATTCAGGCGATTTGGAAACGTTCAAAAGGAAGCAACAATATTGTTAAGTGTTAATTAGAAATGGCGTTCTCTCGTTGAGAATTGTATACACCATGGGAAAAAACACAGAAGAGGAGACTAATTAATGCACGCCAAAATAATATAGACCGCGTTGGAGAACAAGACCAGTGCATTATGTGTTACACTATAAAATATCTTTGGCTTTAGTGGTACAATATGTGTCCGTTGTGACATCATGTTCGGATTCAATCAGTCTCCGATGTCATGTAAACGCAAAAGAAAAAAAAGAGTATTTTTAAATTTGAGAGTCTTGTGTTAAAGTTTTAACCAGCCAACATGCCTCCAATTATTTTAATTCCACTTCCCTTCCCTTCCTTAAAGTGATCCACAAACTCTTCAAAATATGGTTTTCAACTCTTTATATACTTCCCCGTGATTCGTTTGGAAGTTCTTTTGAGAATAGCTTTTACGGATTTTGAGGTAAAACTTAGATTTTAGAGAATAACTTTTATGAATTCTGAGGCAAAACATAGATTTTAAAAATATGATTGTGTTTGTGAAGTTTTGCTTTTATAGATTCCGAGACAAAAAGTAGGTAAAAAAAGGAAAAAGAAAGAAGAAAATGTAGGAAAAAGAAAATTTATCAACAAATGGGGTTTATTTTGACAATAAAATAGCTTTTTTAAACCCAAGGTTATGTATCTAAAATATTTTTTCTGAAAAATCTGATTATTTGAATAAAACCTAAATTTTGAAACCAAACCTAGGTTCTGGGAAGTGAAACCAAGCAATCTCTATTTCTGTTATGATTATTATTTGAATATAAAATGAATGACATATCTAAATTGTTAAAATCTGATCTAAATGGATTAAAGCTTCAGCCGAAATGAAGTAAAAAAAAGTATTGCCCCATTTGGTATGCAGAACTGATTTTGATGGAATTGGAAATGAAGCTGGAAGTGGAATTGAAAGTGAAAGTGAAAGTGAAAGTGAGATTAAAAGTATGTTTGGTATGCTGGAAGAAATGAGGTATTATTTTAATTTTATATTTATATTTATAATAGAAAAAGACTAATATAATCTTCTCCAAAACAAAACATTACCCTTGAAAGTTACAGTACATCACCAGAATCCCCAAACGGAAACCTCGTAACTGCAACAATATCTCAGAAACATCTAACTTTCTTTCACATTCAAAAGGTTATTTTGAACCTAAAGGGCTACCAGATGAAAAAAGAAAGAAGAAGAGAAGAAAGCTGAAGAGAAAGAAATACCAATGAGGATGAGACACTTATCGGGTTTGGAGGCGCGCTTCATTCGACAAAGGAGCTCAGTCATGAAACCCACAAAAGGAACAGCTTCCAAATTAGCGCTCGCCATTTCGCCTCCTCTGCGTGTTATCCTCGTTAGCCTCGTGGTCTTTGATGTTCTACAGCAGAAAACCAAGCAACATAATCTCGCTTACTTCCGAAAGAGAGAAAGAACGAAGAAAAATATTCTAATCCAATTTCAGCGAATATTTCCAGCTTCTTACCTTCTTGGGCTTCGGATTTGCAACACAATTTCAGCGAACATTTCTCTCCACCACCGCCTGCAACGGAGAAGAAGAAGATGAGGGTAAAAATAGCAATGGAGGCAGATAAATGGGGTTGGAACTTGCTTCCACGTAGGAGGTTGGAACCGAATTCTAACCTTTTTAATGGAAGTGGGTTCCATCTGGAACCTAGTTCCAATGCACCAAACACACATATACATTGATTCCAATTTCAGTTCTAGTTCCTAGCCTTCAATTCCTGCTACCAAACGGGACGTATATTCTCTTGTTTAACACATCCAAAGTTAATTGAAAAATCCAAAAAAGAAGTGGGGAGCAAGAGATCAACACTAGAGTGAAGAGAAACCAAATCCAAATTCTGATAACTATGCTTAAATTGGTCATAATCACACTTACATCTTTTCTTTTTTTACTTTATAACTTATACGTCTGTGTATTTTATAATGAAGTCAAGACCTGGGAGATAAAAGTAGATTAAATTTAATTACGGTCAAATTGAATTAGTGCAGATTAATATATGTAGTAACTTTCAAGTGATATCAGTGCTTATCTTATGGTAGAAGCAAAAGGGAAAAATCATTCTTTTATCCTAAATTGATTATCAAGATCAACATCAATGAAAAAATAAATAAAAGAAGATATAATAAACGTACACACGCGTAATATTTATTAAACATTCATAATGATTTTTGTATTAAATTTTAGGATTAATTTATAATCTACAAGGGATTATTTCTCTTGCCTAAATAAATTATCTTGCATTTCATATAGTTATATATGTATGTATATTAATAAAGTATTAATGGTATTTATAATAGGGAAAATGACAGAAAAAGTACTGTAAAATTAGTGAATTACCAGAAAGGCGATTCGAAATTCTAAATCTCAGAATGATGATAATTCATCACGCGTCTTTACCGAAGTTTAAAGGAAATGTCCTAAATGCCCTTGAAACACTAATGGTCACACCAGACAATTAATGTTCTGGCGGGAAAGAAGACATGATGGAGAGAGAGAGAGAGAGATACGAACTACGCGAGGCATTTCTACACCGAACCTAAGATGTACGGTTTAGAAAGTTAACGACGTAGGCCGCTTCGGTTTAGAAAGGGCAGCCCACAATGCATTCAGATGAGGCACTGGGAGCATTCGAATGGGGTGCGGGGACCTTCTACACCACACATGGGCATACAGTTTAGAAAACATACAAAGGCTCGCAGTATTTCTCGTTTGAATGAGAGCTACCTCAATCGAATTATTTATCCATTCGATTGAGACATAACACTAACTCGAATGAGGCGATCGAGATTTATCTTAGGTGCTGTCAAAAATACTTTATTAAGAGGACTTTTGATATTTGTCTTTCAGTTGTTGAACTCTTGCAATGTCTGACTCAGTTTGTTTCTCTCTCTCTCTCTCTCTCTTGAACACACTATTATTGATACATATACTTTTTTCATTCAAGTACACACACACTACCACTTAAGTTAACTAATTATTAAGCAATATATAGAGAGCCTCAAATATACATTCATCAAATTCATCCAACTTACTCTCAACACCCCTTGATCTTGAAGTCAAATTTGAGAAATCCAAAGCCAAGAAAAAACAGGACAGAAAAGAAATGCAAACACTTTCTCATTGTTATTAATATTATTTTCCATGACACAAACACATATATGGATAGATGCTCTAAAAGTCTAGAGGGAAGTAAAGTGACAGGTCTTCCATATATCTGCATATGTGAATCCCACATGATTACTGGGTTCACATCGACGAATTTCCCCATCCCTCCATGGCTTAACCATAAAGTGCTTGAGAGATCAGTCCTCTTTATTAAAAACACAGCAAACCAGAATAACCATGACAGTAAATATATGTAGAACTTGGTATAGAAGCAAGGTTTCTGGGAAAGAGCTTAATAATCAGGATGAGCCAAAAGGTAAGCCTCCACAGCCCTGAAGAGGCCATCGGCCTTGGCTTTAGCATTAGCGAGCGCCTCATCGGTGAGAGGAGCATCGGTTTTGGTGAAGTAAGTGATGGTGGCCTTTGCTAGTGTTCCTCCGTTAGTTCCTTCCTCTAATTTAGTCTCAAAATTGATCTTCTCCGCTCCCTCTGGTAATGCACTCCCTTCTAATGCGGTGTAGTTATATACGTAGCTTGCTTCATACACCAATTCAAGTTTCTCTACCACATACTTTGTTTCCCCACCTGCGTGTTCGTTCACACATACATAACAGATCAGACTCATTAAACAAACAAAGAATAGGTTAAATAAATTCGTGTAATGCATGATGATGATGATGTCGACGAGGAGGAGTAGGGACGACGACGATGATGTAGAGAAGAGAAGTGACCTTCAAGGAAAGAGACCTTCTTGAGAGTGCCAGGTCCTCCATTGCCTTCGAGGATTTGAACGTTGGCCTGAGCTGCTTCCATGATCTTTGGGATGAGACTGTTGTAGTCTAAGACCAGAGCTTTGTAAAGTCTTGAACGGGCCACGCTCGAGGCGTTCTCGCTATGGCATGTGAAAACTCCCATGGTGATTGATTGATGCTATGGCAGAGAATCAAGAACAAACTGATAATATGGAAGGGTTTCCGACAAGATTGAGGTTATTTTGTGGCTTGAGATAGAGGCAAGATTATGTAGGTGATATGAATCAGTGTGAGTGCCCCATTATTATTTTTTTGGATTACGTGCCTCATTATTATTGATGAGTTTGAGTTTTCAAATATTTCATCATTTTCATATTTTGCAGTGAAGTGTGTTATTTAATTTTTTGTCTTTTGAAGATGAACAGAGAGTCAATGTATGCTCTAATAGCAAAGGTAGATCAAGCCATTTGGGTCCCGGTTAAAAAGGGTTACGGAAAAACTAATAGGATTCTTAATGACGTTATTGAATGAGACATCTTAATTTACAATCTATCCAAGAATTTGGTTTCTAGACGAATTCAATGATGTTATGTTATCCATTTAGTAGAAAAGTGGACAAAGTTTTATTGTTGTTGTTTTTGTGTTATTTATTTATTTTTTTTGCAGCATCAATCAAATAGAGCGATTTGGGAATAACGGTCAAACGAAGCAACCCTCTTAAAAAATGGCGTTTGCTGATCTGCTTCAGATCGAATATATATTGTCAAGTGGGAAGGGAATATAATGAATAAAACACAGAAATGAGACAAAAACATAATGAACTAAGAATTTGGTGATCTCCCTAATTCGTATAAGGGGCTAATGACGCTGTGAGATTAAATCTGGAAGAGCAGCCATGTTTGGCCTTGCCTTTTTCCCCCCCCTTCACCAACAAAAATATACCTCTTATACGCTTGTTTATATATAGAACTTATGCCTACCAATCTTTTCCCTTGACTTTCTTCTTCTTCTTGCTAATGAAACTGGAGCAAAAAAAAAATTCTTCTTTTTTCTTGTTTCAGTTTTTTTTTTTTCCATCCAAGCGCGCGCGCGCACACACATATTAAATTATTTGAATTTGGGACTCCTAGTTTCACAATGATACGTTTTAAGAAGCAAGATAGCTTAAATATAATTAAGAAGTAGCCAAATGATGGGTGACCAATATGCTAATTATATGCATCAATTAAATAAAGCGCTTAAATTGAATTTTCGGAGTCAGACACACATGACATGTTATATGAAAATTAAATAAACTAAATGGTGGGCCCATAGGGTATGTATCAATATTATACTGGTTGAACGCAATTATTTGAAGAAACCGGTAAATTAATCATAAAGAAATTTAGACGCCCTGCCAGAAAATGAATTTAAACAAAATTGATGTTCATATAATTAGATGTCATGGGCAAGATCACCAAATTTGGTGGCGTTGTCTTGCTATTATCTAATCCAAAGGTTAATCTTTTCACAGCGCAAACATAACAAATGTTTAATGTATGGTAATGAGGCTTGTTCTCCAATATGGATTAGATTGTTCGAAAACCCATTCATGTTGGACCATACAAAATTGGGCTCGAGAAAAAACCTCGTTTCATCTGAAAATTTTCGATCCCAAAAAAAAAAATCTGTTCTTAATTAATTGGCAAAGACAAGCAAAAGCTTGATACAAATAAGATATGCCGTGTCATTATATTCCATTTCGTACTAAATGTAAATGTAAGAATTAAATAGTTAATTTATATATATTAAAAAATAATTCAATTAATTATCTATAACTAATATTTGCATTTGTCTCTCTATAACTTGACCATAAATCAATTACATCCACTAATTTTCCTATCCCTCCATAACTTGACCACAAAGTACTTCAGAGATCAATCCTCTTCATTAAAAACAAAGCAAACAAGAACATAACTATGATAGTAAATATATGTAGAACTTGCTATAGAAGCAAGGTTGATGATAAAGAACCTAGTATTCAGGATGAGCCAAAAGGTAAGCCTCCACAGCCCTGAAGAGGCCATCGGCCTGGGCTTTAGCATTAGCGAGCGCCTCATCAGCGGGAGGAGCATCGGTTCTGGTGAAGTAAGTGATGGTGGCCTTCGCTAGTGTTCCTCCGTTAGCTCCTTCCTCTAATTTAGTCTCAAACTTGCTCTTCTCCACTCCTTCTGGTAATCCACTCCCTTCTACTGTGGTGTAGTTATATACGTAGCTTGCTTCATCCACCAGTTCCAGTTTCTCCACCACATACTTTGTTTCCCCACCTGCATATTCGTTCACACATACATAACAGATCAGACTCATTAATCAAACAAAGATTAGGTTAATAAATTCGTGTAGTGCATGATGATGATGTAGAGAAGAGAGGTGACCTTCAAGGAAAGTAATCTTCTTGAGAGTGCCAGGTTCTCCATTGCCTTCGAGGATTTGAACGTTGACCTGAACTGCTTCCATGATCTTTGGGATGAGGCTGTTGAAGTCTAAGACCAGAGCTTTGTAAACTCTAGAACGGGCCACGCTCAAGGCGTTCTCGCTATGGTAAGTGAAAACTCCCATGGTGATTGATTGATGGTATGGCAGAGAATCAAGAACAAAACTGATAATATGGAAGGCTTTACGGGAAGAGTGAGGTTATTTTGTGGCTTGAGATAGAGGCAAGGGTATGCTTGTATTTATAGGCGATATGAATCAGTGTGAGAGCCTCGTTATTATTGATGAGTTTATAGTTTTCAAATATTTAATCGTTTTCATATTTTGCAGTGATGTGTTATTTAATGTTTTGTGGTTTGAAGATGAACAGAGAGTATGCTCCAGTAGAAAAGGTAGATCAAGCCGTCTAAAGCTTGGTTAAAAAGGGTTAAAGAAGAAATAACAAGACTCTTATCAAGTGGCTAATAATTCATTTTGAGTGAGCATCAAAATTTACAATTTATCTAAAAATTTAGTTTCTAATCGAATCCGATGATATTGTGTTATCAATTTAGCCTATAAGTGGGATAAAACTTTATTGTTGTTCTTGTATGTGTTATTTATTTAATTTTTTGCAGTATCAATCAAATAAGGCGATTTGGGAAACGGTCAAACGAAGCAACCCTCTTAAAAAAATGGCGTTTGCTGGTCTGCTTCAGATCGAATATATATTGTCAAGTGGGAACGTAATATAATGAATTAAAAACACAGAAATGAGACAAAAAGATAATCATGAACTAAGAATTTGGGGAGTTCCCTAAGTCGTACTAAAGGGCTAATAATGTTGAGAGATTAAATCTGGAAGAGCGGTCATGTTTCGCCTTGCTTTTTTTCCCCTTCACCAACAAAAATATACCTCTTATACGCTTGTTTATAATAGAACTTATGCCTACCGATCTTTATCCTTGACTTTCTTCTTCTTCTTGCTATTGAAACTGGAGCAAAAAAAATCCTTCTTTTTTCTTCTTTCAGTTTTCTTTTCATCCAAGCATATATATATATATATATATATATATTAAATGATTTGAATTTGGGACTCCTAGTTTCACCATGATATGCGGTAAGAAGCAAGATAGCTTCAATTTAATTAAGAAGTAGCCAAATGACGGGCTGATGAGTCATATGACCAACATGCTAATTATATGCTGCATCAATTAAATAAAGCGCTTGAATTGAATTTTCAGAGATGGATACACATAAATTGATCATAAAGAAATTTAGACGCCCTGCCAGAAAATGAATTTAAACAAAATTTATGTTCAGATAAATAGGTGTCCTGGGCAAGATCACAAATTTGGTGGCTTCGGCTTATTATTATCTAATCCGAAGGTTAATCTTTTCACAGCGCAAACATAACAAAGGTTTAATGTATGGGAATGAGGCTTGTTCTTAAATATGGAATGGATAATGCGAAAACCCATTCATGTTGGACCATACAACATTGGTCTCGAGAAAAAGCCCCGTTTCATCTGAAAATTTTCGACAAAAAAAAAAAAAACCTGTTCTTAATTGGCAAAGGCAAGCAAAAGCTTGATACAAACAAGATATGACAGGCCATTATATTCCATTTCGTACTAAATGTACATGTAAGATTTAAATAGTTAATTTATATCTATTAAAAATATTAATTAAATTGATTATTTATATGTGAATTTGTCTCTCTAAAATAATTCATTTAATCATCATAATCTCCATTTAAGAAAACACACATGAGAGTTACGAAGGTATCATCACCAATCTATTTTAGTTTGAGACTGGTACTTTTTCAGATTTAGGTTGTGAAGTTTTTCACATTTTCTAACAAATAAGTTCCATGAAATTTGAACTTTGTGTTCTTCTGATGTCATTCACTATTTCAAACAATAACTTATTGATAAAACACATTTTACTATATGTCATTAACAAGGAAAGTTTAGAAAAAAAATGTAAATTTGAAGAGATGAGGTTTTACATAATTTAGGATCAAAGTAAATCCATGAACTACCCCTTACTTGAACGGAAGGAAGTATATGCAATCGTAATCAAGGACGTAGGATGTTCATCCCATGAACTAGCAACAGGTCAAAAAGACTTGATTAAGGTGTGTCTTGAAATTTGTCTTCAGTAATTGAAATTATCTTGACATTTTGACTCAGTTTGCTTCTCTCTCCTCTGAACACACAATGTTATTAATAATGTATATAGTTCATTTTCATTTCAGTATATATGCCAAGTTAATCATTGCGCAATATACTGAAGAATCAAATTTCAAATTATATTACACCCTCCAACTTCCTCTCAGCACTCCTTAATCTTGAAATCAAATTTCAGAAATCCAAAGCCAAGAAAAAACGGGACAGAAAAGAAAAGCAAACAATTTCTCATCATTATTATTCTTATTATTTTCCATGACACAAACACAAATCTGGATAGATACTCTAAAATACCTGAGAGAAGTATACAGTGATCGGTTTTACATATATCTGCATATGTGAATCGCACATGAATAATGGACTCACATCCACTAATTTTCCTATCCCTCCATAACTTGACCATAAAGTACTTCAGAGATCAATCCTCTTCATTAAAAACAAAGCAAACCAGAACAACCATGACAGTAAATATATGTAGAACTTGCTACATATAGAAGAAAGGTTGATGATAAAGAGCTTAGTATTCAGGATGAGCCAAAAGGTAAGCCTCAACAGCCCTGAATAGGCCTTCGCCCTGGGTTTTAGCATTAGCGAGCGCCTCATCACTGGGTGGAGCATCGGTTTTGGAGAAGTAAGTGATGGTGGCCTTCGCAAGTGATCCTCCATTAGCTCCTTCCTCTAATTTTGTCTCAAACTTGATCTTCTCCACTCCCTCTGGTAATCCACTTCCTTCTACTGTGGTGTAGTTATACACGTAGCTTGCTTCATCCACCAGTTCCAGTTTCTCCACCACATACTTTGTTTCCCCACCTGCACATTCGTTCTCACA
>JANTPZ010090499.1:0-18312 GCA_025593235.1 Vachellia pachyceras | reverse complement strand
TCATTTCTCTATGTGGAGCAAAACGTTAAGTTATACATTTCAGATGGAGTGGTTTATTGTAATTAATCTATGTATATGTGTGTTGTATGAGGTTTCCATGTAATATAAATATAAATGAAATAATAATAAACAGTGATGAATTGGATGTGAATCTTTTTGCATATGTAGAATCTTTTTGAAGAACTACTTAATTAATTGACATGGACTGATGAATAATCTATGGATGAGTAGACTTATGAATTAAGTTTGTATTGGAATATGAAATGATTTATCATTAAAAGATAAATTATAATGAAATCAACACAAATCTTTTATGTCTAAAGGGTCTATCACAGTAATAAAATCACCTAAAGCATTACAGAAATTAAACCCAAGAGCGGTTATAATCACGGTTACTATTAATCTTAATCAAGATATTAGAGGACCAATTGTAGCTCTAATATGAATTATGTATATTTAGATTCTTTTAGAGCACCAATTACAATCAAGCATATAAAACAATAAAGTTTTATCCCACTAGGTGATGTCAGCTATATGGATCGCATGACGTCTTGTACTCTATCAAATACAAGATCTTTGGATATATTATTAACCAAAAGACTTATCTCTACATTTTTTGAAAGAGTTCTATACTACTTGATTTATCATTTTCTCCTCAATAGATGACACTCTAACTTGTCCATATATATGATCGTTATGAAGTTTATCCTTTCTTGTATAGCTACACATCTATTTCAACATTCTCATCTCGGCTACCTCTCACTTTATACTTATATTACCTCTTTAAAGTCCAACATTCATTACTATATAGCATCGTGGTCTTATAATAGTGCGATAAAACTTTCCTGTCATCTTATTAGATACTTTTCAATCACAAATAACTCTAGTAGCATTTCTTCATTTGCACCACACAGCTTGAATTTTATTATTAAATCACTATCAATTTTACTATCTTTTTGTAGAATTGATCATAAATATCTAAAATTTGCAACATGTTGGATGATTTGGCCTCACAATTTAACATCCAAATCACTTCTAAATTGTCTTTATCAAAATTGCAATACACATATCCTATCTTGTTCACAATTAAGCACACAAGTACATTAAAATTAAGGGGAAAAGATGGAAAGAGTCTGTCACAGAGAGGGGCTGTACTAGGGTTTCTTACCCTTCCCTCATCATCGAAGGGTTCTCTTCTTGGGAGGGCGATGTGTTAGCAACTTGATGTTATATGGAATATTAAATGATTATAATTTTTCATATATTTAGGATATTTAACATTATTAAGGAATATTTAGCTTTTAATATTTATTGATTATCACCTTTTATCATTAATTGTGATTTGCATTTAATTCTAGATTTCTCAAATGTTTTGTCATTAATTTTTAGGGTTGAATTGATGCTTATAAATATTACCTCAACTCATTTGTTTGGTATGCCTTATAATTTGAATGATATTGAGCTTCCTCCTCCTCTCAACTCTTTATTCATCTATTTTTTCTCGTTCTTGTTGTTCTCCCTCTTCTCTAGTATCTCTATTTCTTTTCTGCCCTCCCCCTCCCGTCCTTCTGGCTGCTCCGGGAGGGGGTTGTTCAAGTCGGTTTGGTGGTGGCGGGTCTCAAGCCATAATGTTGGGGCGGACCTTTGATATAGGTGCCTCCAAGTGAATTGAAATCGGTCAAAGAGCAATCTTCAACTGAGGTGACCTAGGTTTGAGCTTCGGGACGATGAAGGAGAAAGTTCTCATGATGAAGATGATGATTGAGGAAGATTAATCAATTGCTTTGAAGAAACATATGGATGAGCAAGGGAGCATGAGACATTGGTTGAAAAGAGACTAATTGGTAGATGGTTCTGACTTCGTCAGTCTACTTGTTTAAATTTGTATTCTGGTGTCATTTCCTTTATCTATATCATTTTTCAACAAGAGGTCCCCTAAAATAATTAATATGACACTAAATGAGAATAGAAAACATTGCAAGAACACTGAAATAATAATTTAGTTGAAAACGGACTAAATTAAAATGGGTGGTTCCATATTTTCACTTGGAAAATGACATAATTATCACATAAAAAAATAGGTTCATCACTCAAAGACATTATATGAACCATTTCAAAATTCAAACAAGCAATTAATTAACTAAATAATTAGGTCAAGAATTTAATTAACTGAATAAAATTATAAGATAGGGTCGTGAATCAAATTGCTACAAAAACCTCATTTCCTTTCACTTAAAAAAAACCTCATTCCCTACCATGTTTCAATTTAAAATTAACAAATGACGTACCTGGAGCTAGAAAACATATGACTGATCTCATGTGCACCCGAAAAACCTGGGAAATGTGCTACAAAAATATTTGTAGAAGGCGTGACACTCTCCGCGTCAAGCTCGTTTCTTGGTTAGCTCTGGTCTCTCCTATAATTAAGTGAGAGGGGCTTCCAAGTTCAATATCTCTCATACCCTCGGACAATAAATATCTACATGTACAAATTTTAGGGAAAAATTAAGTATGCTTATTTTCTGTATATCTGATTTGACGCGGAGGTAACCCGGGCCCACCATGTAGTAAATACCTGCAAGTCGACTTGTTGATTGAGAAAAGATCTGGTGGAGAGAATAGAAGAGAGCTTGAGGCTGTAATCTCTGAAGACTTTGGTGCTAAAATCTCTAAAATTCTTGGAAGCAAACTCGAAGCTGGCAGTCTTCCTTTGTTTCCTCCAACGTTCACCATCTGAGTTGAATATGCCATCTCCAAGCAGCACTTGCATATTTGTTTACTTCAATTTATCAAAGTTGTTCAGAGTTCTGATGATTGTGCTTGTTTGTGATTTCTCTCAATCTCATCATATTCATTAATTAATCTACTTGTAGCTTAATAATTTACTTTGTATTCCAAGTTGTGATTGAACTAATAGTAATAAAATGCATTTTACTAACTTCCTTACAAATGAAAGGGATTTTATGAAAAGAAATCAATATTTCGAGGGATTTACTAGAATTTTAAGGACATTTAATGCTTTTTTATCTAAAGTTTTAACAGGAATATATCAAAAATTAATTTTCTTCTATTAAAGACAAATAAGTAATGTGATTAACATTCTATATAAAATTCATTGTATATCAGAATATAAGACTCTTCAATTAAAAAACCTGTTAAAATTTGAGCATACATCAACCAGAAAAGCTTGATTTTTGGTTTTTCCCCCCGTAAACTTCCTATGGGTCTTCTGGGATTGTCCAATCAATACAATAAAAATTGGGTACAGTAATCAAACTCCTGTATCATTATAAATAAGTTTGAGCAACTATCGGATTGATTTAAGTGACAAACGGCTTGTTTTTGTTTAAGTGAGATCTTGAATTCTTCGAGTCACAACGTATGTAGAAATCTCCATTGGGATACTAACCACCACAGATAGATGCGCGAAGTGGGTTTGATTGAGTAAAGCTCCGGTGAACAAATGGACAACCAAAAATAAATAGATAGATAGATTAGTTTGAGCACTTTCTTGATTTGTTTTTTTGATAGCAATTCGGAGGAGTTAAAGTCTTGTTTGTTTTTCTTTTTCCAAACAATTTTAAAAAAAATTGCTTGGTAATTAATTTTCAGTTAAATGTTTCCTAAAACCCAGTACTAATTTTCAGTTAAATGTTTTTAAAAAAATAATAAAATAACTCTATGGCCTCATTGTGCACGACATCTCCACTCTCCATTCTACTGAATGCTCACATAAGTAGATTTCAGGAACATTTATTTCAAAGAAGTTTTTACATTTTTTGCTCAAATGCAATTGTTTAGAACGATCATCCAAACAGATTTTTGTTTATTTTTTCTTCCCAAAACTTATTCTGAAAAATAATTTTATAAAACTATTCGAAGAAGAAGAAGGAAAAAAATTAAAAAAAAACATAATAACAAGGCCTAGCTTTGTGTTCTAATCGAAAAGGTGAAGGCAAAACTTCAATCTTTTTCCCTATTATTTTACAGCAAAGGCAATCCCATAAAAGTCAAGATATAGGGAATATGCTTCTGTTGAATGAATTAATAAACCATCTTCAAAGAAAACGATAACAGGATAAATCTCCTTTCCCATTAAAATAATAAATTAATTAAATAAAAAATTATAAGATGAGATCATGAATCAACTTGCCATTAACATCCCAGCAAATTTAAATTATTTTAACCTACACTCTCATCATATCCCAACAAATAAATGCTGGGCAATGTGCTCCAAAATTATTATTAAAAAAATTCCAAGTTCACTATCCCATAGTGCTTATAATAATCAATATTTGACCCACCTCATCTATTTTGTCATATTTATGATCATTATAACTTGTAAAAAAAACAAGCTTCTGATCCTATCAATAAATCAAGTTGCTTATATTTTCAATGGACCAGCTGTCCAACAATTTATCACCTTACCTTTCAAAAGTCTTTACCAACTTTTATTTTACCTTTTTACTTTATTCTTTTGTGGAATATAATGACAGGCTTGATTTGCTAAGTAGATCTTGTCACTATGTTCATATCTTTTCCCTTGCACAAAACACGTTATTTTAAAAAAGGATATTAATTCTGGCAAAACTAAAAAAGGATCTTAATTTTTGAAATTTGGATGGTCCACTTCTGTTAGCCGACCACCTATAACAAATCTAAATATAACCACTCAATTGTACATTGTTGTAAAAGTCAAACACACATGTTTCAAATTCTAAGAAATCTTCAAATTATTGTTAAATTCCCAAGGATGAGAGATTACAATTATAAAATGACAATTTAACCCTGACTTATCACTGACATGTCAATTGAGGCATTTTGATTTATCATTGATGGCATCATAATCTATCATACTTTAACTCGTCAATTGTGTTATCCTAACTTATCGTTAGTGGTATATTTACTTACCAATTGAGGCAACCTAGATTGTTATTGGCAGCATTCTGATCTATCATCTGTAGCATATTAATTTATGTATTGACAAGCATGGGTAAATTCATCTTTTCATAATTTCTATAATCACCTAGAGATTTGACAGTAATTTTTAAAGACTTCCCACCACCTAACATTATTAATTTATCTTAAGATTTGAGTGTAAGTTTCCTTGAAGTTTTTAAGAAAATGTCAGTTTTTTGTTTTCTTTTTAATATTGCGTAATATAGCATCTTTTTGCTGATACTAACAATTGATTGTTAGAACAAACTCATAATTAATTGAGTACATAACACATTTATGAGATCTATAATTAAAGCAGCTGAAGAAATAGTCCCTCCAATCATTGATTTGTCTTTCCAATTTGGGATCCAAGATTAATTATGGGAAAATGATACATGCAGAATAGATGACCAGTTAGTATATATAATTTAGAATACACCTCAGGTGACAGGTTTCTTCTGACTAGAGAGAAGGGTACATTGATGGCCATGGTGAATAACCCACGCCAGTTAAGGAACCTCAAGAGTAATAATATATGGTCATTAAGCTTAACGTGTTGCTCCTACCATTAGAGATCAACATTTTATAAAGTTGACCAGGGTAACCCTATCTGAGCTCAACCCAAATGATTACGGGTCACACTTATAATATTTTAGTAATTCCTTAATTATATATCTATAATAATTATAATACAATAATATATCTAACACTGATATGATGCGTCCGCCTTTCAATTCCCATTGAAAAGAGAAGGAAAAAAGTGTGTCTGTTTCAATGCGTATCCTTTTCAGTTAAACGTAAAGTTTTATGTAATTGAATAGAGATTAGCTAGTTATGATTTAACAAGAGCTAAAAATTAATTTTATATCTATTTTTTACGCAATTATCAAATACTTAATACTATTAAATCATTTTTAACTATTGTCTAAGCATAATTAAAGTTATTCTTTCATCATGAATTTCTTGTGTTTAAACTTTTGACAGAATTAAGCCTCTTCTATTAATTATTACTACCTTCTATCATTGATATAAGACCCAATTGACTAATTTAAAGATACTCAGAATGTCAAATAAATTATTTTGAATATCAATTTTCTTCAAGCCGGGTATACTTGACTTATAAACTAATATATGATTTTATGACACATAGATATTTCAAGAAAATCATGTAACATAAAATATAATTAAGTAATTTATTTAAGGGAAAATCCTTATTAAATCCAACCGAAATGTCTAAATTCTTATTTAGACGTTCACTTTTATCAAATCTCTAATAAGATCTATAAGTCTTAATTGAGATGTATAAATGTTGTTAAAATATCATAATACCCTTTGTCATTAAAAACTGTATTGAATGTATGTGTGTGCAAATTTTTTAATTACAAATTCTCTTCACTCTAATGTCAAAATCTATATCTCCTTGAATTATTGAGATTTCAACTTTTAATTTTGAATTAACTTTCAACAATATTAAGAATATATTTTGAAAATTTCTCCTTTGACCCTAACTTATGAATTTGTTTTCTTCTGAATTTTTGCAAAAAAAAATTGTTATGAAAGGCTTATACAAATTTTTTTTTTAACACAATTTGTAGATTGCTATTTTGTTTTTTAATTTGTTTCTATTTTGTTCTGAATTTTTTACTATTTTATTCAATTTTTATTTATTTTATTATTTTTGATATACAAGTGAACAACAAAAGCATATAAACATTTTAATAATTATTATGATGAATAATAATTATCTTGCACACACTTTCTAAGAAAATTAAAAAATAAAGGGAAGGCATGGGGCAAGGAGGAAAGATCTTGTTGAAAAAATAATAAGGAGAAAAAGGATTAGGCGAAAAAAAGGAGAAAAGCGAAGAGGGTATTATATATGTAAATTTACAAAATTCAAAAATACCAAATAAGGTCTATGTGCTTTATTGGGGATTTAATAAAAGTGTAAGCTTAAATTAGAATTTGTGTATTTTTTGATTGGATTTATATAGGATTCTCCCTTTATTCAATTTCCTTAATTACTTTAAATAATTAATTAGATATTATATTAAGTTTCATAATAGTTTGTTTGTCAGTGTATGTGTATATGTCTAGGTTCAACTAATCACTAGGAGATCGGATTTCTATTGGTTAGTTAAAAGAAGGGAAAAGATCTCACAACATTAGGTCTGTTTATTTAAATTTAATTAGGAGAAAAAAGTAATTTTAATCGAGCTAAACTTGGCCCCACCCAACTAAAAGCCATTTCTAAAGTCCCCACTTGCTAGCTAGCTATATAAAGTTGTGATTAAGAATTGCGAGTATTCTTTTTTATTATTATTATTATTGTTGTTGTTGTTGTTGTTGTTGTTGTTGTTGTGAAAATGAATTAAATAATCATGTATCTCTCTACTGTTAAAAGAATGATATATAAGTCGTGGGCGAATTGAACAGATAAAGAAACATCAATATTTTTTCCCCCAAAGTCTTTAGTGAAAGCGAACTTGGAAGACTATCCAAAGCTGGAAGCTTATAATGAAAATGACTCAAGCATTAACTTTAAGCCACAAATATTAGTCACTGTCTCCTCAAAGCCAAGTTGAAAGATTTTGCTTTCAGTGGCTGATTTCACCATCGTGGAAAAAAGAAAAAAGTTACAAACAATATGACAAACGAAATCGAGAAGGATAGTGAAATATTGATGTGGAATGACACACACACACACACATGACACACAGATATATATATATATATATGTGTGTGTGTGTGTGTGGGAAGAAGAATTCGCTTTCCAGAATTTCATTTTAAACTCAAGTATAGTATGAATTTTCTAATTTTACTTTTTCTTTATGAACTTGTAAATAAATTGATGTTCTATATGACTCACATCATTCGTAAGTTTAAATCCCATGAAAATCTTGTTATGGGTAATCTCTAAGGAAAGCAAAATATTGAAACAAAATGAGATGTAAATGCACACTACAATATCACACACTTTTTATGTTTATTTTGGAGGGCCTTCAAGGTTGATATTAAGAGAGGGGTTAATATGATATTTTATCAACAAAGGTTTTTTCCTGAAACATCTGATATAATTAAATTTTAAAAAATATGAAGTGAATACAATCTTTTAAAACAGTGTAATTGAAACAATTCTATTGAACTGGCCCTATCATTCATCTCTTTCTATGTATGACCCATTTGCTTCCTTTTCAGCTTTATAATGAATATTTTGGCCAACTTAATGGAGTTGCTAAAATTGCATAATTTTTTTAAAAAATTGTTTACTTTTAAATACCCTTCAACATTTCTTTGTGTAAGATGATCTGATAAAAAAATTTCATTGTTAAAATTACACTTTAACAATTTCAAGTGTCATATATAGTAAGTTCGTTACATGCATACATTTTGAGTATAAAATCATCTTTAATTTCATTAAAATTTTTTAAAATATCGCCGGATATATTTATTACATCTACCATAGAAATGTTAGGCATAGATTAACGACATAATTTTGTTTCTTTTGCAGTAATGGTAGATGAGTTCAATTTGTGTGCGATCCTGTAGGCCATATGAAATTGGCAGCTAGCTAGTGACTATACTAGCCCACAAATCGCAAGCTGCCTCTAAGAAGATATTACGACTACCCAATTTACATGAGGAAATGTAAATCGTTAAAAAAGATATCATACAACTACATCACATCCTTTTTGTCACATGATATTCCGGTCTAGGATGAGGCATGAAGATCGTCATCTTCATATTTCTGGCCATTGCTTTCTCGATTCCTGGATAGTCCAACTTAAGAGATGGAACCATTTTTCTATCACAGTATGATCATACATTTCTCAGAATCACTAATCAAAAGGGTCAGCAATATCTCTCTACTAATGTGAGGGACAAATCATATATTAACTATTCACATTTCTCTACATGGAATCCAGTAAGGACAAACATAGCCTTTATCATCACTCAGTCGAAAGTAACTTTTAATTAGGTCAAAGTTGAGCGACTCTTATGTAAAAATCCATAATGATCATTAGTCAAAGGGCACAGTAATGTAGTAATTTGTGAGACAATCTCATGATAAAAATCCATGAAGCTATCTCATAGTGAGTCGATCCAGCATTTTGCACTCTTACAAGTGGCTATCACTTTGACTAGTATCTCCATACTTTTCAAAGTCATAATAAACTTATTTCATCTTTGCTCTCACACAAATAATCGGCCATGAACATTTAGGATAATCACTATGATTTATCCAATAGCAATTTATCATAACAAAACATGCAAATATTATGATAATGAAAAATGAATAATTCATTAATTAAAATACTCAAGTTACAATGATTGGGTGGCACAATTTCCAACATAAATTACTGTTTTAATTGCAAACAACAAATTCATAACTATTATTGAGGAAAATTTCTACAGAAAATAGGTAAATTACTATGAGATCCCAAAAGAATGGATTTAATTACACAATAATCTAATAACAACTTAATTGAAGCGTGGACAATGACAAATTTCAGGATGAGAATCGATAAGCTTTGTTGTAACCTCATAATAATTCTCTTGGAATTATATTGCACGGATGGAGTGTAAGAATCTGTTTTGATTGTAAACATAAATCCCATTTTGAATAATATAATTGACCAACTGCTTTTTAAAATACTTGCATGCATTAATATTTTTCAAATGATCTTACGGTTTCATTTACATTTTAGAAGTGACATGGTAAATTGTTTTTTGATAATAAAGTTTACCATGTCATATGAAGAGAGCATAATAATATACATTGATGCTACAAGTAATCTATAAATAAGCAAAACTGTGTATTTTCTTATCAAATATTAACCATTTATGCCTTGTAACAAAAAAATAGTAAAGATTATTTATGCCCAAAACCAACAGAGATTGATTATTTGGCATGAAATATTCAGACTTAGTTTGTGTGAACACAAAAAAAAATTAGAAGATCTATTTGATGACTAAGTAACAATGCTTAAATATGCTTATATTAGCTATTATATAGTGTATAAAAAAAGAAATCCCCAAGTCTAAATAATTACTATTACTTCACCATGATTGTGACGTATATGTATCATAAGCGACAAGAATATTAAGATCTAAATCCTGTCGATTAATTATAACCAAACCTTAAAGATATTTTTCTGCCTGATTACTTAAACAATCTTACAGGCCCAGATCAGTTTCGAAGCGTTATTATGCCTTTTTCCTTAATTTCAAACTTTATTTACTAATTGATTAGTCTGCCATTCTTCTGCCAATTAACAATTAATTAATCTCAGGTATAGTGTGTTAGGCATATATTTTAATACTCGAAAATTCTTTCAATTTACACGGTACGTGGAATCAATATAGGAGAAATTATATTTTCTTTCTTCTCAATTTCTTCTTTTGCCTACTGAAAAATTATATTTCCAACTTTCATGAAATATGCGATTCAAAAGCCTAATATAATAAATATTAGCAATTTAAGCTAATTTTTTTGTTCATTTAAAGCTTGGATCCAAGAAAGCCTCCAAGTTATTGTTTGAAGCAATCCCAAATGGGAAGTCAGAAATGTCTGCTGTATATATGTGATAAGCCAAAGAGATATTGGTTTCTGCTTATTAATTCTTAATTACAACTGTATCTAGTGAACAAATGGAACTAGTTAATACATTGATTTATTTAAAATGAGATTAAATTAGAGACGAATTAGGTTTAGTTATATAAAATAAAGAGTGATGATAGGGAATTTAAGTAATAGATTATACAAATAGAAGCGAAGTGATAAGCACTCATTGTGGGAACTGATGTGTATAAGACCCTATCAATATTTTATACAATGCAATAGCGATATGACATTAAAAATCATCCTGATAAAGTTGAAAGCTGTGATCTGTGAGTGAAAAGGACTTTAATTTAATTAACTTTAAATTAAATCATCGCCTCTCCTAATTAATTAAAGCGAAGCTCAAAACTTTTTTTTTTTAAAAAAAAGGAATTAAAGGGAGAATTGATTTTTTTTTGACTCATTGCAATTTAATTCATATAGGTTAAACCATTTTATAGTTCAATTTCTATGTTTTAGAGAATAGTATCATATTATAATAAAGATGAGAATAATTAAAATTATAGGGACCGAGTTATAATAAATTAATGTTTAAGAATTGAGTTAGAACTTAATTAAAACTATATAAATTAAGTTGTACTAAATTAAAGTGTGGGGACTAAATTACCAAATGAGTCAAAATTATAGGTACTAAAAGATTTATTTTCCAAAAATGAAACTTTCCTTGTGGAAAAAAGAGAAGATATAGTGCTCTACCTACCCAATAGAGAAGGAAAGTCACTTATCATATTTCCATTCCCTCAATTGAAATTATTAAACATTAAATAGTGATGCAAATTCAACGGTGAATATCAAAGCAAATCCATGTTATTTAATTGATACTAAGTAAAGTTTATCATAGGCACAAATATATATATATATATATATATAAAGAATAGGAAAATTAATTCATATGTTCTTATATTTATAAATTTGAAAAACCATTTATAAAAATTCGTGTGAGTTAAAACGTAAAATCAAAATGAAGTCTATTTCATAAAATCTACAAAATTAAAACTAGATGTATAGATTTAAACAAAATAAACTATAGGGACCATGTTTAAATAAGGACATGCAGATTAATTTTTTAAAGAAAATATAATATATTTAATAGCATAAAAATATGCATAATGTTATATAAAAATATAATTAATGCCCAAAGCGTAGTCATAATTCATGACTAATCTCTCACTTACGTGTACTTGTAGCTAGCTAGTTTAGCGACTGCCATCCAGCTCATTTGGGTCACAAGCAACTTTATGCAAGGCGCGTGTAATCCATGATCTTTTCACAATGTCTTCCCATAAATTAAAAAAAAATAATTACGCATATAATAAAAAATTATATTACTTAAGATGTGAAAATGAATAATAATATTTATATCTTTCAATTTAACTTTTTTACAGCCGGTTGATTGAAAATTCAAATGATTCAAATTTAAATTTAATGTGAACGCTCTAAATTTTAAACCTTTATGTTAATTTTTTTAAAATTTAAAATGAAAAATATTTATTTTCATTTCAAAACATAAATTTAGTTCGACTAAATTTCTTAACCACCTAGTTGTCCTAGTTGAATAATTTATATTTTTTCCATTAAGATAATTCAAGAAACTTTTAGAATTCTGTTTAAATTTGCGTTCTCAAATATAATTTTGCTTTTACTTTTTTTTTTGTTTTTTGGGATAATTTCTTTTTAGGCTTCTGTTTAAGTCTACATGTTTTTGAATTATCAAGAACTTTAAAAGTTTAAACTAAAAGATTATTTTTTTTCTATATTTATGTCTTTATGCTGATTTTACAAACTTCTTTTACTCAATTTCAATGATAATTCATTGTTCCTCAATAAAAAAAAGTTCTTCACCTTCTTATTTTATTTCCTTTTTTCCATGAATTATGTATTTCAAAGACACAAGCCTTGTTTTGGGCATTGAATTTTTCCCAGAGTTTATGGAAAGATATTGAAAATAGAAGTTCATAACCAAGTATTTCACAACACTCTTACTTCAAAAATCGGACTCATCTTTGTTTTCTCATAGAGTTATCAACTTGATCATCTTAATCATATTAAAGTCTGCACGTAATTAATTTTTTAAATTTAATACCTAATATTATATAATAAATAATCTCATCACTTGTTTGAGTTGTCTTTTGTTTCTTGCGACCCAAGTTGATAACGGAACGTAAAATGTTGTGTACTTATTTATATATAAATATTACGGGAATTTCTCATAAAATGTGAAAAAAAACCCAGTAACAAATTAAATAACTCTTTCTGGTAAGAAAAAATAAATTAAATAACTCTTACCAAATTACTGAGATCTGACATTGTGGTTTTAGTGCTTTTTCTTTAATAAAAGATCAAAATGATATTAATACAGTAACATAAGTGTTACACAATAGATATAAAAGAAGAACAGCAGATATTAAAAGGTCCCAGCACAAAGTTCTAAAAAATTCTATTCTACCCAGATGAATCCCTTGTAAACAAATTCAAAGATGACAAAAAGGCTTTCTGTTATTGTTAAAATGATTCAGAAAAAAAATAGTCCAGCCAATAATGTTGAAATGGAATTGAAAATTCATGATGAAATTGAAAGCCATATTGCTGAATAAAAGAGAAGACTTTAACCTCACGAGATACGGATAGGGAGATTTCCATTTCTCCATATTATGTTTAAGCGTTAATTTATTTACTTTAAGCAATACACACACACGCACACACACACATTTCACAAATAGTACAATTTATTTATTTATTTTTACACATGCATGCATAAAACCAACACCAGTTTTGATGAAAATCGAGGCAATATAGGACAGAAAGGAAATAATCAATTTTATTTCGTACCAAAAAGATCACATAATCACTTTACCAAAAAAAAAAAAGATCACATAATCATTTTATGTCGATGTCAAGGACAGCTAGCCAAAGTTTTAATAATACGTAATAGACTTGCAAAATTGTCCAAATGTTTAGTGTTCATTTATTAAAAAAAAATTAAAGAGGAAAAGAAAAAAAGAAAAAATAAAAAATGGTGACGAACTATTACACGTTTCTTTTAACTTTTCTTTGTTTCCTCACTCTAAATCCATCTATAGTAGCATTAATTTTCGTCAATTTGCCTCCTACATGAAACGACACAGTCTCATGGCGACTTGCAAAAATTAATTCCACGTGTAAACCTTAGCCGTCCAATTATTCTCATCCAAACCTCTATATATACACAACCCCATACTCTTCATTCATTCAACACCACTTGCAGTTTCTTCCTTCTCACAATATATCTTTGCTTTTGTGATCAATCACTCCTCCTCCTCCTCCTCCTCCTCCTCCTCCTCCTCCTCCTCCTCCTCATCATCATCATCATCATCATCATCATCATCATCATCATCATCATCATCATCATCATCATCATCAAGCTAGCTAGCTAGCAAGAACTCAAATTGATTCATAATGGCTTGCTTGAGTTTATGCAAACAGGTTAGTTCTCATAGTTCTAGATTTTTATATCTATCTATCTATACTTTCGTTTTACTTTTAATTTCCTTACTTTCTTTTGGTTCAAGAATGGAAATATCATATACGTTCATTGGATATGTATGGTTTTTGTCTGGTGGGTTCTCTTAACCAAGCCACTGCCTTTGAATCTCTACACCTCATTTTTCAAGAGGCATGTAGTTAGGGCCTTGAGCTCCTCTATACTACTTGGGTGCTTAGGGTCCACTTGTGAAAGTTAAAACTCATTTAATTAATGAGAAAGTACTAATTTGGATTAATGGTATAAATTATTTTTTTAATGTGATTAACAGTTTAAAAAATAAGTATATGAAAAGAGTTGTATCTTGGCACACGTGAACGTGATTTCTTAACACTAATGCAAACATGGCATTTTGCCCTTGATTGGGGCTTCAATCACCAGCTACCTTGTCATCGGATCACTAAACTCCTCAAACCGATGCAAAATGCTCTCCTTAACTTGCGTAGAAAGTCCAACGTGTAGTAGTGGCACTTTTTTTTTTTCTCACTTAGATTTATGCATGATTGTACTATTTATTATTTATTGGGAGATTTATTGTAATGTCTCGTAGAAGGAAGTTATTTATGAAAAGATCCCAAGAGGTTGTTAATGACAAATCGAGAATCATCATTGATAAGTAGAGCAACTGCCATTGACAACTCCTGGGACCTTATAATAAATAATTTGTTAGCGCGGGACCTTACAATAAATCTCACTTATTTATAAACAACATCACTCTCTCTCTCTCTCTCTCTATACACACACAATTTGCACTTTCTATAATAGTAGTTGAGTTTACGGGATTAAAATGATATATATGTGGGTAAACTCTTTGTACATTATGTTGAATCTAATTAAATTATTCTCCGTTTTCCCCTTTCTGTCCACTTGAAGACTGTACAAGGCATTGTTTATAAGATTCCCAAACATATCACTAATTTATATAATATGCGTCTACGAATCAACAAATTAAGTGTTTCCCACTTTCTTTGAATCAATTACCAAAAGTAAGAACTTTGTTTCTTGTTTTTCGCTTTTGTATATAAACGAGACGTAATATTCTTTGCTTTTGGTTGATGTGATCATGACTTCAACTTTATTTCTACCAAATTGTGCATCAAACTTTATTATGGTTGACGTGGGCTCTAACTTTATTAATAAACATACATATAGCTTGGATTTAAATTATTAAAAGCGTATTCTATAATTCCTCAAAATTTTTAGAATAATTCCCATATCATGTCAGAAATGGTACACACCCCAATTATATTTTTTTGGGGTAAAAACAATATACATCTTATATTTTATTTTTAAAAACTTAAAACTATTCTCAAAAGCAACAAGTAACAAGAAGCAAACAAACCCTTATTCTTTTTTAGTTTTTGGATAAAGACAAACCCTTATTCATTGGCGTTGCCAAAGATAAAAATGATCTAAAAGCAGAATATTTTACTTGAGTTATGTCTGTGGACATATATCTGCAGCGTTATTCGTACATATATGCATGAGACGAGCTTGGGGCATATATTTTTCTTTAACATTACGTAGCAAGTTAACCTTATATACAATCAAAGCTAAAAGTTCTATGTCATTTCATATATGTACTACTTATCTTTAAGAAATATTTCTAAACATTCAGTAGGTATGTTCGGTAATAAAACCGTTTCATTGGATTGGGACATATATTTATGAACAGAATCTTCTGACTACAGCTACCATTATTATATTAATAATATTGTAGTCTAGTGCGAGAGAGAAAATTTGCAGGTGGAAAATCGTAGGTTCAATTAAACTTATAAATTCATATTTTAAGGGTCAGTCCTTTTAAATAATTAAAATATTATCATTACGTGTGTGTGCCTATATATATTATTCAAATTCGAAGTATATTCCAATATAAATTATTATATTTATTTATTTATTTCAGGGGACAGCAACTGTTAAGGAGGAAAGGACGAAGGAGGCTGAGGATTACACCATTGATGGATCCACTGATTGGCATGGCCATCCTGCAGTCCGAGCAAGAACAGGAACTTGGGCCTCAGGAAATTTAATCTTAGGTAATTATTTACTTCTGTTTCATTAATTAATAGTATTTTCTCTTGTATAAATTATATGAGTGAGAATAGATGACTCATTTATATAAATTAAAAGAATTATTTCAGTTAATTAATTGTAAAAAGAATATGTGTTGGTTTGCCTAGATTATTCTTCTTGTAGTAGGTCTTTGAGAGAAAAATAATAAATATAAGAGATAAAGGAGATTGAAGTCTTATATTTAAAATTTATAAAAAAAAACTCATCAATTAGTTTATATGTTTAAGACTGCAATGGGTATACTCTAATAAAGTGTATTCAGATTATAATATATTTTCAAAAGAATTAGACAAAATAAAACTTTGGAGATTACATCATTTGCACTACAATAAAGTTGATGTATTGCAAATTTTGCAACGGTCTTACATGATGTAATGAATCATTTGAAATACACCTAAGTATGTTCTTTAGTAAACCTTATCCACCTAGCCCACTTTCTTGAAATTAGAAAGACTTTATACTTTTCCAATCAATGCATGCTATAATTAAACAATACTTCGACAGATTTTTTTATACAATGATGGATATATAACGATTTGAACATAATTTCAGGTAAAAAAATAGTCAAATTTAACTTTAAGAAGCCATACAGCCCAATGTGATCTGCGTCATTCATATGGCTTCAAATAGTGTATAAAAGAGAAGTTGCATAATGTTTTACAAGATCTGTAAAACATTTTGAAAATTATAAACAAACACAACCACTTCCCCACACACAGACATCATATTATAAACCAAATGCTATTTGTCTATTCATTATTCGAACAAAAGGAATCAATATCAAGTTATGGTATTAAAAAATGAAATAATAATGGGATGTTCGCAAAATGTTTACATATCTAATCAAGTTTGAATACATCCAGTGAATCAAGGGTTGGCAACTTTGGCATTTTTTGGAGTAGCAGTGAACTTGGTGCTGTTTCTGACGAGAGTGATGGGACAAAATAACGCAGAGGCAGCCAACAACGTAAGCAAGTGGACTGGAACTGTCTATATGTTTTCTCTTGTTGGAGCCTTCCTCAGTGACTCCTACTGGGGAAGGTATAGGACTTGTGCTGTCTTCCAAGCCATCCTTGTTCTTGTAAGTACTCAACTATATATGCTTAATTATAACTCTTCATAAGCACATCTTTATATATATATATATATATATTGTATGGTTGCCACGACATACGAAAATAATAATATTCAAAGCATGCTTAATACAGTTATAATCATACTATCATATTAATGAGTGTGGATTAGTGCACAAGACTTCTCATCTGATGGACTATGAGAAGGGGTAGATATATACAGACTTGCTTTTACAAGTAAAGACTATTCCCAGGATTTGTCATCATAGTATATATTACTTTGTGAAAGTCTATTAAAAGTATTTGTTTGGAAATTTTATATTTGGCCAAAGGACATTAATTTGGTAGGTATAACTCATTCAGTAGGTGCGACTTCTTCAGCTAACTGTAAATGACTTCCGTTTTGAAGACTTTTGAACACTCTGAATATCAGTTGCAATAGATGCATTTGGTGAATAAAATATCCGAACAAGTACTTTTAACCAAATTGCCATAATACTTCCCGTTATTTGGAGGATATCTTTGCGTACTGACGTGATTTTGTAAATGACAGGGTCTCGGCTTGTTATCTCTGACATCATACAAGTTCTTACTAAGTCCTAGTGGTTGCGGAGACGAACAACTTAGTTGTGGACCCCATTCATCCCTCCATGAAGCTTTGTTCTACCTCGCAATATACCTTGTAGCCCTAGGATATGGAGGATACCAACCCAATATTGCCACGTTTGGTTCAGATCAGTTTGATGAAGGAGACACAAAAGAGGGACACTCAAAGGTAGCATTTTTCAGTTATTTCTATTTGGCTCTCAACCTTGGATCTCTCTTCTCCAACACAATATTGGGTTATTATGAGAACGAAGCTTTGTGGACTCTGGGGTTTTGGACTTCAGCAGGATCTGCTAGTCTTGCCTTGATCTTGTTCCTCTGTGGCACTACGAGGTACAGGTACTTCAAACCAGGTGGCAATCCCCTTCCTAGATTTTGTCAAGTTTTTGTAGCGGCAACAAGAAAATGGAAGGTCTACGAGGAATCTGATGAAGACAGGCTTTTCGAAGTTGAAGAATATTCCAAGGGAGGGAGAA
>JANTPZ010090498.1:0-10023 GCA_025593235.1 Vachellia pachyceras | reverse complement strand
CTTATTGCTTAATTTTACACCACAAGTTCACAATATATGACTGATTTCAAAAGTGGGTTGCCTTTATTGGAGATGTTTTTCTTCCTTATATTGTTTCTGTTTTGGAATAGGGGTTGGTTGATCATAAAGATGCATTGGTTTTGTCTTAATCCGGTAATTACTCACTCTTTTATTTCATTTCCAATCAGTAGAATGATTTTACATCGCTTAAAATTTAGTAGAATGATTTTATTTCCCCACTAAATGTATGATGATGGCATCTGAATATCTGAACATGTACATGAACTAAGAAAGGATCTTATATGTGTTGCTGTTCCTGGGGTGCTTTATGAGAATTGCATTTAACTGAGCCACATGTAAATTGGAGATTTGAGAGATTCCTTGTCGTTTGCTGTGCACATGAAAAGGATCCACGATTGAGAGTTACAAAAGGACCATGCCATTGAAATTGTGGAATTAACAGAGGATATATATATATATATATATATAAGTTGATTACTACTTGTTTTACAATGCATTATGGAATTAACAGAGGATATATATAAATTGTTCACCACTTTTACTTAAAAAAATTAGTCTTGATTTGTTAATAGTCAAGGAATGAGGCAGGGGAAATTTCACCACTTTTACTAAATGTGTTTTGCATTAATTTGAGATTTTCTTTTGCAGATGTTAGTGGCAAAGGCTCTTTACATTTGCCACAAGGAACTCTTGCAACACACAAGGAGGAATCTGAGGATGATCAATCACCTCAACAATCTTGTGATAATGTGTTTGACAAGAAGAGTGGAGTCTGGCAAAGATTGGATGCAGCATCAATGGGATTGCAGCACAAAAATATGGTTCATTTGATACAGGTTTTTGTTCAGATGTTAAATTATATTCTTCTACATTTTTTTAATCATATTCTGATTTGATTAGTTGAAGAACACAACCTAATGTCTATTGTCAATCTTTACATTCAATTGGAATTAGGGAATTATTCTTCTCCTGGGAAGTTTTTTTTTAACATTATTCTGTTGTTATATAAAGAAAAGAATAATAATGTAAAAATGTAAAAAAAAAAGTAAAAACATGGCGGGCTGGCGGGCTTGTCGGGCTCGGGTTGCCAATCTGGCAGCCCGCCAGGGCTGCACAGCCCGACTCCTCCCAGCTTGCAGGCTCATACTGGCTGGCCCACGGGCCGCGGGCCAGCCCATTTTCCCAATACTAAAAACAATGCCCATGAACTAATGTACTTAATTTAGTTGCAATTGACTTCAAAAAATAATATTAAAAAAAGGATTGAAATGCCACCTAGACAACAAATTAGATTAACTCAATAACTAAAAAAATAGCAAAGAGGGAAAATTTTACAAACTGGTAGTACAAAATATTATAACTGCCTTAACATCTTATCAAATAAATACAACACAAGTAAACATAACAAAACTTACATAATCGAAAATGCGAAGTATCAAAAATTGCATCATGAGAAAAACACAAACTAAAAAAAGCTAAACTCAACAACATATAATCCTAATTATCTAAATACAACTTGCGCTTCATCTTCTGGCGATGGACGAATGTTTCACCACAATCATTAGTTTCAGATTCAACATAAGGAATGCTAGCTGAAGAGTCACCTTGGAAACCCACGATTAGTTTCTTAGCAAGACATTCATTGTTATAATCACCAATAACAACAGGTGGCTCATCCTTGCCACAAGTCATATTTTCATTAATCTCAAAGCTTTTAAATTTCTTTTTAGTATCATCAGACATAATATCACAGGAAGAAGAAATTGTACTTTTGCTACCACTCCCATCAAGAACAAAAGAATGTGTTCCTTCTGAGTCTAGTAGGCTCATGTCAATTTCCTAAAACAAACTTGCACTAATAATAATGAACTTGTACAACTTTATATAATATGAATGTAAACATGACAATGATATGTAGGAAGCACCTAGTCTTCTATCGGCTCAACTAAATCATGTTCTTTATTATCAAATCTTCTTGCAAAGAATTTTGTAGGTGACGATCACGGTTGTATCACCTATCATACGGATAACAATACATATGCGTGACAGGCCCCTAACATACCCTTTAGGAATGCGCAACTTAAACAGATATCTTTTCCACAAAATTTGCTCTAGCACATGCTTAGGTGTGCCCTCCTTCGGCTTAACCTTATTAAAAAAACACAAAAAATATATGAACATCACCTTTGAAAAGTAAAAGTTAATCCAACCCAACAAAATGTAATCACATACTCTTTGGGTAACATGTTCAGTATCCATACGCTCCTTTAACTTAGTTACTGAACATCCAATCAGTTTTGAAATCTCATGATAAAAAATAACTTGTTGTCCAGTAAGAGCCAGTGACAAGTGACACGTAAAAGTTGAAAATAACATATGCATTCCCTCTTTGAAATGATTCTTGTGGCGTTGAACAAATGCACCTTTAATAGTGGCGTGTGTACTATCATCCTAAAAGAAAACAAAGCAGAAATTAACAATAAAAAAAGCAGAAGAAATTGTAGGAAGTAAGTATCTATTCCTTACATCATCATCCAACAACAGCATGATGAAACATCTTCCTGTGAATATCGACCGGGCACTGTCCACATACAGACAACACGAACCTTTATCCTTCAATTTTGCCTGCTTGGGTTGATAGCACGAACAGGGTCAAATGAGATTCCCATGACTTATTCACACACTCCCACATAAAGCAAAAATCCATGGTGCATAGCATGTTCATTTTTGTATCCTGCAAACCACATGTTTATAGTCGCTATGAATAGTTTACTCCCTTCTAATGGCACCATTCAGAGACACCCACTACATCCATTATGCAAATAACTACCCACTACCTAAGATGAAGAAGGTAACTCATATAACATGTCTTGAAGAATGTAACTCCCTACTACCTATTTGAACATCCATTTTACAAATAACTACCCACCACCTAGGATGAAAAAGGTAACTCCCATAACATGTTTTGAAGAAGGTAACTCCCTACTACCTATTTGAAACCATTTATTATGCATTTGAAAATGCATACACCAACAGCTATTTTAATTAAAAATATTAAAAATGAAATAGATACTTTTGCAGTTATACGTCTCATCATATGTCCAAATTTTTATTGTAGACGTGGGCGTTCACAGAAATATAATTATTTGTATTATTTCTACTACTTTCACAATTTATCATATAGCTTTTGAGCTGTTTTAACTTATTCTCCCCACTCTACGCTTCATATTTGTGCCCTAAAAATAATAGAAACCTCGTAGGATGAATTTGAAACAAATACACCAACCACCATTTTCATTAAAATATTAAAAATCAAATATATATACTTTTTGCAGTTATAAGTTTCATCTCATATCAAATATCCTATTTATTTTTAAAAATATTTGATTTTATATTTTTGATTTCAAAAGTTTTTAATACCAAAAAATAGTTATTTTTAAAATATTTGCCGTCATAAATACATTTTTAAAAATATATTTATGACGGCATCCTATATCATATAAGTTTTTAAAATATACATATTAATTTAAGTTCAAAACAAATTGCAAGAAGTGATAATGAGAAACAGTTGCAAGAGGACATGCCATATAAATATGAGCTATATTTTAAATTCAAAACAAATTGCAAGATATGTATAGATATGTTGTATTTAAAATATACATATTAATTTAAATTCAAAAAAATTGAATATAGATAATGGAAAAAAGTTGAGGGGAAGCATAGGAAATGCCATATAAAGAGGAGCTTAGTTGGAAAAGTAGTGGAAGAGATAGAACTATTTAAGTTTTTAAAATAAAAGTATAAATTTATTTAAATTTAAAAGAAACTGCAAGAAGCGCATATGGAAAACAGCGGTTATACGGATGATATAAATAATTTAAAGGACTTCTATTTTCTTACTTTTTAGGCAGTAAATTGAGGCTCTTAATTAAATTTTTCATTTAAATACCACATCAGCATGTAGCTCCCAACTACATAGATTGATAATATAACTTTCCACTGCTTATTATGAAAGTTGTAACTTTCTACAACTTCCTCAATAACGTATGTAAATGTCAACTACTTCCACTACTTACAAATACATTCTCCTTTTCCATATGCAACTAAAAGTTATAGTAATAATTTATTATAAGCTTTGTTGGAAATATTTAAAAATGATATATAACAATGGAAAAAAGGTGAATTCAAACACCATTGTAGCATATTTTTACGGTATTTAAATTATTTATTTTAAATACATCCAATAAGATGTTGATAAAATAAACTTCACACAAAACAAAAGGTTTTAACCGCCAATGAGGATATGCAATTTAAATAAACACATTAGCTAAGAAAGTGATAGCCACGTTTATAGGAAGGACAACATAGTGGGGAAATATTTGAGTTTTTAAAATTAAGTTTAAATTTAATTTGAAGCAAAGTGAGCGAATTGGCAATGGACAATATTTAAGGGAAAGCACTTAAAGCGTCATAGGTGAAGCAATGACCTGCTTTAATATCTGCTTTAAGATATTTATAGATTTACATAATAAATCAAATTAAAAAATTGAAATCACGTATTTTAAATTTAAAAACACAAACACCAACCACTATTTTCATTAAAAATATTAAAATGAAATAGATATATTTTGTAGTTATAAATCTCATAAAATACGTCCAAATTTTTATAGTCTACATGGGCATTTATAGCATTATAATTATTTGTACTATTTCTACTACTTTCACAATTTTTATAGGCTTTTGAGTTATTTTGACTTATTCTCCCCACTCTACATGGGCTATTTGTGCCTTAAAAATAATAGAAACCACATATTATAATTTCACAACACATACACAAATAGTTATTTTCATTAAAAATATTAAAAATGAAATAGATATATTTTTGCAGTTATAAGTCTCATCGATATATTAGTTTAGTAACTGTACACTAATATATAATAATGTAAAGGAAAAGTGAATTCAAGTACAATTGTATCATATTTTTAAGGCATTTAAGTTATTATTTTAAACAAAGCCTACAAAATATTGAAAAAAAATTATTACAAAACAAAAAACTTAAACCGTCAATGAGGACATGCAATATAAATAGGAGTTGTAGTTGGGAAAGTGGTAGATGCATTCATAAGAAAGATAACATTGTGGGACACTATTTAAGTTTTTAAAATTTAAGCATAAATTTAAATTGAAAATAACTTGCAAGGAGTGCTAATTGGAAACAATTGAGTGGAAGTAGAGAACATGCCATATAAATAGGAGTTGTAGTTGGAAAAGTGGTGGACGCATTCATAGGAGAGATAACATCGTAGGGAACTATTTAAGTTTTTAAAATATGAGTATAAAATTAAATTTAAAAGAAACTGCTAATGAAAAACAGTTGAGGTAAAGCATATGAAATACCATATGGTAAGCTATGAACCTGCTGTGGTCTTTGCCTTAAGTATTTATAGATATAGATATAGGCGGATCCTTTTAAGCAGCGGCTCATTAGGGTTGACTCTTTTAAACTCATTTCTTTATGGGATTTCAAAATTACATTCCCAGCCCATCAATTAAAGGGGTTTTAGTGTCTGTTTTTAAACTGTTGGGAGAATATTTTATACAAATCGAAATAAGTATGTGAGAGAAGTTTTATCTCAATTTACATAAATGTAACTCCAAAATGCATTACCAAACATGCATTTAATCGGGGAGACTATGGGCTTGACCCATTTTTTTGGATCTACCCTTTGCACTCTAATTTTAGCATACAACCTCCACCAGTCCACTACTTCCTCCGATCACCATCGACACTCGCAATGGACTTTGTCGACCCTTCATCTTCAAAGGCATACAACCTTTTTAAGTAAAAGTAACGATTTTAATAATAAATAATTAATAATATATTTTTAAATTTAAAGAATCAAATTAAAATTTTAAATATATTTTTGAAGAATTAAATATATTCTTTAATATATCTTATAATCATTATTTTCCTTGCACCAACTTTTGGTATAGAATGTTAAAGTGATTTTTTAACAATATTTAGAATTTTTAATGGAGCCTCTTCACTATTAAAAATTTGTTAAAAGTCTAACTTTAAATCTAAATTTTGGTATTTCAGTTAAATTTTAATTAATATTTTCACTTTTTATTATTATTTACTTTTGCTATTTTTTGAAAATATTTTATTTTTGATGCATAATAATATTATTATGATTAAAGTACTATACATTTAATCCGTATATATCAATTTTCAGTTTGATCTTTTAAATCTAAAAATTACACTTTTAATTTATCGTTATCACAACTGGTTTCACTTAATAGAAATGATAATTTAATCACTATTATGTAACTAAATGATATTAAAACATATTTAAATATTTATTATTTAATATATTTATTTTATATTTTAAAATTTATCCTTCTTTTATTTGCATTCCATTATAAAATATTATTTAAATTTGTTAAGTTACCATTTAAATTTGTTGAGTTAATTATAAATGACTAAAAGTATAACTTTTAAATTTGAGGAATCAAATTAAAATATTAAATATATCATTTAGTATATCCTATCTCTCATCAATATTATTATATGGATTTATTACTATCAATTATCTTTTTTTTATCTTCTTATGGTTATTTATATTGATTTAATTTAATATTGTAAAGTTACGCTCACCACAACGTATGATACCGTCATACCGCCCTAATTTCAGCATATAGACTCCACTAGTCCACTGTCAACCGTGAAGCTTCCTCCGGCCGCCATCGACACTGCCTCTGGACTCTCTGGACTTCAGCTTGATCCTTAGTGAGATTATTTGGGCTCTGTTTGCTGGCTTCCTATTGTTTACGATAAAGCGTTCGAGATTTCTGAACTTCTATGTGCTATTTTGCGTATTTACAGGTGATATATTAGAGTTGATTGAGTGATTAGGTATGGCAAAGAAAGGGAGGAGCCGTCAGAAAAATGAGAAAAGGAATGGCAAGAAAAGTTCCGAACACGATGATGCACTTTTAAGCGATGACATGCACGACGAAATTGATGCCTGTAATTTCATTCTCCACTCTCAGCAGTTTATTTTATCTTGTTCTATTGCCACTATTTGTATGGATTTGTATTTTTTTTCATGATGAATTTGCGTTGTCCTTGCCTGTCTTGAACTTTTTCTTGAACTTTTTCCTATTACAGTTCATAAGCAGAGGGATATTATCCCTCTTGACATAACTGACGATGTTGGAGAGTCGGACGAGGATGAAGAGCTACCCGTTTTTGATTTGAAGGTTTTGGTTCCCTTCTTCTGGTTCATATCCGTTAGAGCTTTCTGTTGATTACTAGATGCAATTATTTTAGTCAATTTTCAATACTGGATGGAATAATTTTAGTGAATTTTCAAGTTGAATTGAAATGTTAGATCTTGTCTCTTCTTTTCAATGATGAGTTTGCATTGTTCCTAGGGATTTTATTAGCCAGTGACAACTATAAGCTGATTAAGCTCTAATGGTTAGAAGCACGGGCTATGTGCCCTTTCAATGCATAGTCAGCACTCAAAATTTTATACCTAGTGCGTGTATGTTTTCACATTGAAAACCACTAAAACCATGGTTTAGTTACCTGCTTCCACCTAAACCATGGTTTTGGTGGTTTCCAAAGTGAAAGCAAACATACTCCTAGATACTTACCTTTGTTGTATCCACTTCATGCTCCATATCTTTGCCAGTGCAAGGCTCTCAACTACTAGCCTTTTTGAATGATGATAAACTTCTATTTGTTCAATGAAGCATGATAGACCAGAGATATTGATGTTTAACTGGTTTCTTTGCCTAAGAATTAGATCCAGACAGCAAACTGCATCTTTCAATCTTGTATTATCATCTCATTTGTTTTCTTTCATGTCACCCGCAGGGTTCTGATGACGATGAGGATGAATTTGATGATGATGATGACGATGACGATGCGGGTGATGATTTAAATGATGACATGACTAAAAAAAGTAAGGATTTTTTTTGTTAGATATTTGTTAGTTGTTCCAGTAATGAATATTGAAGGGAACTTCAACGGGAACAGAGTCTTCATCTTTTCTATACCATACACTGGAGTTTGAATTCGTTTTATTTCCTTTGCTAAGCTATGGGATACTTTTTTTTTTCTTTTTTGCCTTTTTTGAAATTTGAGATCTTACAGAATTGTATAACCAGGAAGTGATATAATTTTGGCCTGGGCTAATGTGCTTAATCATGGTCATGATTTATCGAAGAATAGTTTATGTAATGGAAACTAGAAATGTTCAGATTTGCAGGTCAGAAAATCCGGAGGTCCATGGGGAAACTTTTCAAGTTTTTGAAGTGAAATTTATGTGCAAATGGTCTAGTTGGGATAAGGTTTTGTATTATTTTCAGTGATCAGGCAAAGGAAATATTTACGTGCAAAATTTGGTGGTGAGGATGAAATGGATGATGATGATAATGAAGATGAGGATGATGACAAACCTGTCCTAGTTGGAAAGCATTTCCGACATGGTGCTGATAATCGTCATTTTGAGGTGAGGGTTTGAGCAATTTATAGCCCATTTTTTGAACCTTACCTAATCAAAGAATTTTGCCATTTGGAACATCCAAGTTATTCCTAAACAATTCTCCTTTGAGTTACACTGTGTGCTGTCATCCTTCTCTGCATGAACGTTTTAATAATTTTTGTGCATTTATGTTTTGATGAAGCTTCAATCTAGTGATGATGAGGCCCTAAAAGAAGAGGAAGAATTGGCAAAACAGTTGCAGAGAGAGAGGGCAAAATTTTATACAGAGGAAGACTATGATCTTGTGGGTCTGAAGGTACGTATTGCATGTATCTTGTTTTACTTAATGCAGTCAACCTTCCATGCTTATGATATATAACTTCTGATGGTACAGGAATCATCTTTTAAAGGAAAAGATTCAACAGAACCCCTGATGTTAGAAGATACAGATAAAACTTACAAGGTTGAAGATTTGAATGCTTTATCAAAAGCTGAACAAATGGATGCATTGAATAGGTTGATTTTCTATCTTTATAATACATTATTGTATTTCGGATTTATCTTTTCTGTTATGGCTTCAGCCGCTATTCCAATTGTACCTGCATTATAAAAATTCAAATCATTCAAATATATGCATTGATTGATGCTATTATTTTTTTTCCTTGTTATGGACTTTAGCTAATGGTCTTCAATACACGATTTTATGTTGATTATTTCTCGCATAATATTTTTTCCCCTAATGACTCTTATTAGTGATTATATTCTTTTTTCAGGTCTTATCCAGAATTAGTTTTTTGGTTGTCAGAACTAAATGATGCACACGATCAGCTTGAATGCAAAATAAACCCATTGCTAAGCAAGGTTTTTGTCCCCTTCTTTTTTTGTGATTTGTTGTTCATTGTCACACAAGAAAGATGTTACCAGAAGTTTTTCTATTTATAGAAGGCCTTCTTTTGATTGCCTAAGTTTCCTCTCTCCTTATTGGGCCCCTATTAAAGAAATGCAATCTGTCTCTTTAGAGACTACTTTCTTGGACATGCGTGAGGTCCATTGTGAATTTGAATTGTTCCATTCTTTTGTGAAGGTTAAAGATGGGAAAATTGCTATGGAAGGAGTTAGTTATCTTGAGTTGAAGAAAGTTCTGTTATTACTCTATTGCCAAGCTATAACTTTCTATCTTCTCCTCAAATCTGAAGGAAAGCCAGTGCATGAACATCCTGTTATGGCTCGCCTAGAAGAGATTAAGAAATTATTGGGTCGGGTATTGTTATCTTCAAGTTAATCTTTTTATCTTAATAAATTTAGCATGCATAATAAACATATTCAAATGTTGCATTTTGGAGTTAAAGCATTTCCATTTGGATCTATAGAGTTATGGATACCTTTTCACATACTTGGTACATATATGTTTACATGGCCAGATTTTTGGATTAAAAAATTAATAATGTTTCAAAATTTACCGAAACTAGATATTATTTGAGCCCCCGATTTGTGATATTACATAGAA
>JANTPZ010090497.1:0-23538 GCA_025593235.1 Vachellia pachyceras | reverse complement strand
ATTTCTCTCACACACTCAAGTTCCTCACTTACACACACTTTGCTTTATCACTCAACTCTTTCAACTCACTTCTACTCAACTCTCTCAACACTTCTCACCTCTACTTCTCAACACTCTTACTTCTCAATTCTCACTTCTACCCAAACTCACCCACACACCACCTATTTATACTCCTCCACCTCCTTAACCAACGGTGGAGATTGATTTGATCCTACGGCTTACATTTTGCATCTAGAGAATTCTATACAAACCTAGAAATATTACATACATTCTAGATCTTTCTATATTATTCTAGAGTGATCTCCAGAAGCTTCTACAACCTTCCAAAATCTTCCAAGAGCTTCCGCAATATTCCACAACCTTCCAGGGGCTTCTACAACATTCCAGAATCTTCTGGAGGCTTCCACAACATTCCAGAATCTTCTGGAGGCTTCCACAACATTCTAGAACCTTCTAGAGACTTCCACAACCTTCTAGAATATTCTAGAGCTTTCCATAATATTCTTGAACATTCCAGAACATTCTGGAGAGAGAGTTGTTGATTATTTAATACGAGGAAGGTACTGATTGAACATCCTGGCAACGCAGACGCAGTAGTGTATTCCACAGGTCATGCTCTCTCTCACACACACACGACGGGACAAAAAAAATAAAGATTAGAGAGGTGTGTTGAAGAGCAACTTTTGATAGAGATAATGGACTCGAACTGCTTTCTTTTTCCGCCGCATCTTGTATCATACTCCAGATTTCATTATCAATTTAATTATATATATACACATATGAATGTTTGTATGCAAAGAAAAACGGCATTTCAGTCAAAGGAAAGAAAGAGGAAGAGAGTGTGTATGGCTGGAATGGTGGACTAAAACAGCAAAATGGTATATTTGTCAATAGGATTGCTTGTTACGTCATATTTACGCCGTGTAAGTTCGGGGCCATCGTTTTGCATATCATTTTATGTCACTTTCTCGATTGTGCTATAGTTACGGATGCGTGTGTGTGTTTGATGACGTAAAGAGAGTCTGTGAAGAACAAGGGATGTATGGTGTTTTAGGTTGAGTAGATGGGAGTCATCAGGAATTTCTATATATTTACAGTGAAAACACTGCACTAGTACTTAGAAAAAAGGGGCAGCCAGCAAGGTAATGTTTAGTTGTTTTTGAGAGGCCCGAAAGCTGATTTAGTGCAGATATATACGTGACGGTTGTTTGAGTTATGATTAATCACGCGCACATAAGCGTAAGTCAATATCGCATCCCGTACCACGCGTGCATCTCGGGACTTTGACAACTGTGTTTGTGTGCAGAGTTCGATCTCCTGGTGGATTGTGATCGTTTCGCCGTAAATTCCATGAAAAAGTGATGACATGGGCCAATCCATGCGTATTATTTAAGGTGGAACCCCACGAGCGAAGCCAGAACTCCTTACTTTTACAATACCAAGTCACTTCAGCTTCAGCCTGAGTTCGGTCAAAAAGTTTATGGATGCACGTCACAATCCAATAATGTGCGTGTGTGTGGCGTATCGTGGCTCTTGTTTAGAGTTTTTGAGTTGCGTTTTCATTCTTGTCGTTTTGTACGGCTTCCCCAGAATAGAGTTTTAGAACTCAGCTGAAGACGTATAGTAGATAGATATACATATGTAGCATGGGGTTTAGCCTCTCCAACCTTTTGCGTACGTTGCCTTTTGTGGTTAAGAAGCATACCACCAAAGTATTCCGCATCAGAGAATTCCACAAGTTAGAATTAATGTGTAGAGGAAAGTAATGTAGCGTGCTGAGTTTGTACTTCTGGCAGCTTAATGTAGAAGCAAAACAGCGGTTTAATTTGAAGCGTATGTAGGTACGTGGTGAATACGGCATAATGCGCGTGTGTGAGGTAGTATGGGACGTAGATGAGGGATGTGGAGGGAAACTGATGGGATCAGAATCATGGGGGAAGGCTATTGGTAACAGAAAAGGGGTTTAAATTGTCAGGATCGTAGTTCAAGTGTTGTTGTCACTTTGTTTGAGATTGGGGGCTTTTTAGTGAAGGACAAGAGGAAAGGCGGTGTGTGATATACGAACTCTTAACACTTCCCTTGCCTCCCTGCCCGCTAAATTGACTCCAAGGTTTCTCAGCAACGTACGTAGGTAGTGTAACGTGGGGAGGCTTGTTTGGTTGATGCTAAATGAAGGTGGAGGGGCCCAGACAGCAAAGCGAGGGTTGGCATGCTTGGTTTCCGCAGTGACGGTGAGAGATCTCAGTATTAGTGATTGAATGAATGGCATGTGGGCACCTGCCTCCACCATCCCCAATGCCCTTTCATTACCGACATCAAACACTCCTCTTCCCCTCATTGCCCTCTCCTGTGTTCCAGATTCTTAATGTCCTGTTCTCCCATTTACGGCAAAACCAACCCTTTTTTTTGTCCGCGGTTGGCTTATATATATATATATATATTCTCAAAAACCAGAGAGAGGGAGAGGGAGAGGTAAAAGTGAGTGAGTATACGGTACTGCTACTCTGAATGGCCAGTTGTGCGTACAACATAAAAGCGCAGCTTTTGCAGCACACGTATATATATATATCATTTGTACATATTTTATGTGGCTGCTTCATGATTAAATAATTGGTTAGCATATGAGGAGGGAGGGGATTGGGGGGGACCGTCGGTTCACGATTTACCCCCCCCCCCAAACAGACGCAGAATTAGCAGAAGGGTAGAACTGAGGGATTCCTCATTCCTTTATGTGGTTGCTAAATTTGTTTAAACAGTAACGCAGTGGTTGTCAAAGCACTAGTGTTTCAAATAGGGGACTGGGATCTTATAGCTAGTGTGGTGGCTAATATAGGCTTGTCATAGGCTCATAGCTGTGCTTTAATTTATGTCTTTTGATTCTGCAATAATGACAGCATTATAGTGAATAGTGATGATGATACCACAATAGCTGAGGCCGCAGAAAGTACGTTAAGATTACTAACCTTTGCCGTCTATCGTGAACAGGTGCCTCATCAATATGCCGAGTGTTGGAGAATTTAAGACCTTAAGATTACTAACCTTTGCCGTTTATCGTGAACAGGTGCCTCATCAATATGCCGAGTGTTGGAGAATTTAAGACCTTAGCCTGCTCCCATACTGCTTAACTCCTACGTACCTGACCTCCTTCAGGTTTGGGCTTTTTGTTAATGCCCATGTTAAACTGTACGAGTTCACATTGTTCATTCCTTCAGTTCATCATGCCCCTAAACTGGCCTACGCACCCATGATCATCGCTACCCCATCACCTTCATCTAATCAAGACTTCAACCTGTTTGATGAATCGAAATCTCCTAGTAGCTATCATTGACATATATATTTGAAGTTATCAGCAGTCAAAATGAAAGTAAACTGCTTTCTCAGTTCTGATGAATATTGCCTTATAACTCGTACGTTCGTGGTTATATATATATATATATCAATATTATATGCGTGGAAGAGGTAGAATATATGCAAGCCTTCATCAAGAGATAAAATCGAAGTGGGGTGGACAGTGGAAACGCCTACAGGCACATGCTGGAGCTGGTGGCCACTGTCACGTAGCAGATTTGCTGCTTGTTTGGCAACATCGTTGCCAAAACGGTACACGTAAGTCGAGATAAAACCTATCTGTAAAAACCATTTCGAAATCCATAAAAAACATCTTGAAATCCGTAAAATCATCTCGAAATCCACAAAATGTCTCGGAATTTGTATAATCCATTCTTCCAACGGAGTTCCCAAACACACACTTGGTTGTATCTTGACGTGATGGAGTTGGCTAATATCCGTGTTCCATCCTCACGGTCTTTGCCCGTCTTTTGTTCATTTACTACTTGTTTTGAACAGTTCATTATTTCTGGCTTTCCATAATCAGGGCAGGTACAGTACAGTCGCAGAACTTGGAAAGGCTTTGGATTCCTAGACTTTGAATCCTAGACCAACAACCCAAAAACCAAAGGTATACTGATTTTCTTGCAACACTAAGTCCGTCTCCCATCAAGAGCCAATAGTCAATTACATTGCTTCTTTCCTCTTCTGCTGCTGCAGTTGGTTGCCTCTTTCTTCAAGGTCTACGCTCTCAAGTTAATAGCTGCCAAATAAATGCAACAGAGGGAAAAGTTGACATCCTTATGCTACTAGCACTTCTCCTATCCCATGTACTGGGTAAAGACAGGCAAGAAGAAAAAGATGTTGAAGCCTGATTTTATGATTAACGTCTGCAATTAATTCTGACTGTTTTTACTGTTCGTGTGCAATTAACTCTGACTGTTTTTACTGTTTTAATAAACGCTGGAATTGCCCGCCTCTGGTTTTTATTTCTGGTCCTACCTTCATTTGAAATAACACTGGAATGTTTGAGAAAGCTTTCGGACACCTCGAATGCACGTTTAACAGTGTTTTTTTTCCGTAAAATGAGATAATTTCCTTCATACATTTATCTCATAACTGATAAAAGCATTTCTCCACCGCTTTTCAAATTGACTGAAAGATGTTGCAATTCCACTTGCCGACTGGTTGGGGTTGGGGATATTCCAAATTGATAATGAGTAAGTTATATAAATATAATAATCACTAATTTGTTGGAATCAAGAAAAAAACGGCTTACTCATTTGAAAATTGATAGAGTAATAATCAATGAAGCTTCTATATATAGATAACTTCAAATTATGGACCAAACATTTCTCTTAAAATTCAAATTATGGACCAAACATTTCTCTTAAAATGCACTTTATATTTTTTTACCAAAATGAACATATATTCTATGATTTTCTGTGAACTTATACCTCATGAACTTATTTCCCCCCTCAATGATTTCCTGAAATATTATATAAATCTGATGAGTTGAATTGAATACAACATGCTGATAAATTGGTTCACAAGAACTGTGTCTTCGGGGAAGAAGTCAAGGGCTGTGGCACGGCAGGACTGTTGGGAGTACAAATGTTACATATATGTGACATCACATACACATGAGCCTGTCGTTAACATTACCAAATTACGTTGATGATGCTGTCATTTATCTTTTTCCCCTCTATCGTTAAATCCTATATATATATATATATCTCTCTGTGTGTGTGTGTCTTCAAAATGCGCTGATGATTACGTTAACCCTACAAACGATGCCTCAGTCGAGTCAATTAAGTGACAAAATCCGATGGCAGGGATTTGTTAATTAAATCGAAATATTCGAGAGAGGCTTAGTACCCATTCAGTGGGTAACTCAAACACTCATAAAAACCACTTAACTTATATACAATAATACTTAAGTAATTTTCTACAATCCCTTTTCTCACAAACAAGAATTATACAAGAATTTTAAAAATGGTTAATACAACTTTTGAGTAATCAAATTTATCATCATTTTGATTTTTTGTCCCTCAAGTGAAACGGAAATGCATAAAAACGGATGAAGGCCATTGAAATAGTTTCAATGCCATTAATAAAGCAATTTCATTTTTGCCTAGTGATGATGATAAGTGTTTTGTAACTCCCCTTTAAGGATATTAATAGCTTTGTCTGGTCCTAACTAGTATAAATAGGACTTTGGATTGTATGCAAACACAGCCCATATATGAAATAAGAATTTGATTGTTTCAAGAATTTTCATTACGAGCTACAAGGTTCCTACACCATTAAGTTTGATTTTATTTAGAATATTGATTCTTGTAATTTAACAAAAAGATGATCCATTTTGATAATGAATGACCAAAAGCAAGATCATGAGAATCTTAAATGATTAAATATTGTATCAGAAAACAAGTGAATGATTAGAGGCAAACATATGGGCATTAAACTTGATTGAAGCAAGAATTAAGGAAATGTAAAGAGGGAGCTGTCGAGTTTGAAAGAGGCGAGGTGGGAAGAAGTGATTGGAGCAAAGGGATGAAGAAGTTCTGGAATATTGATGAAGTCATCATCACATGGTGATGATGCCAAGCAAACAAAGCGAGCACGTCACTCACACGCTAACAGAAGCAAGGGTTGTGTTTGACTGTTTGTCGATCCATCCCATATATAATTAATTATGGAGAAATTTAGGGTTAGATTCTAAATAAACAAATTATTTAAGAAATGATTTGATGGATGTTCGATTGACAACATGAGATGTTGTCAACGCAGTGTATGATGTTTTTAATACAAGGACCTCATGTTATCAATTAGAACCTCTCATTAAATATTTTTTCCATGAAACCATTTCTTAAATAACTTGTTTGTTTGGGACGTAAGAGTAAATTTGTTTCAATTATCCCCTCGGTGGGCACCACAGCAATTATGAAGCCAACACGTGGCCCTCCTTTTCTGGCCACCCTTCATTCAATTCAAAGTTTCTCATTATAAATTAATTAGGGATCAGCATTCGGTTGTGCGAGGCGTACTCCAAGATAAGCGGGTTTGAATCATTTCGTCGGCGGCCTTCGCTCTCTGGTCATCTCCGATCCGGGTGAGAGAGACTCGTATCGGGTTAATCCCAGCTTGAGCACCACCGCGATACGGGTCGCTCTCACCTGGATCGGATCTGCCCACGCGCGCCTTCATTCCCTTCACCCCTATCATCAACATACACGTATATGTATATATATGTGTGTGTATGCCCCTTTGATATGGAGGTTCGTCTCCTTCTCCTCATTCCTTGTCTTCTGCATTTATATCCCCGCTCATTATCTCTTGCAGTCTTCTGTTAATTCTGCAGGTTTCAGCTCGCTGTACATCTCTCTTTGCTTGATGCGAAGCTAATTCCTGGCCAAACTCATGGATGATTCACTTACATGTTCTTACTTTAAGCAATGGGGAATCATCGCATCTCAATTGTAAAGGGAAGCGGCTGTTGCGATTTTTCTCCCTCGATAAAGAACAGCCATGATTTTTTGATGATTTTTTTAAATAATGTAACGAATTAGTTGAACTTGAACTTGGCCAACGTGTATATATGCATATCAAATCTTTGAGATCTGTAATCTCCGTTTCATATATATTAATTTAAAATTAGCTCCACAGCTGCGTATTATATATTGGTAATAAAGTATGTCCACTGTTGGTTTCGATATTTGAGGACGACACTTTCAATTCAATATAAGAGAGAGAGACCCTTATCCATACCGGTGGCGGTATGAGGGACCAACGGCACTCGTCGGCCATCCCAATTGGTTCATTTCTTGAGCTCCAGAGCCACAATGACTGCGTTTCATCCCCCCTTCATAGCAGGCAGAAGCGGCAGATCATGATGCTATTTTAATTTTAAATATTATTTTTAGTTAATTTATATTCCATAAAATGCATTTCTTTAAACCATGAGTCCAACTTAATGATTCAGCTGTCCTGTGCGATGTTGTGATTGAATGGTTGAAAAGGGCAAGTTGGCAATATCAAAATAAGTACCCAAACAACAGTAGACGGCTAGGGTAAGATTTCTATAATTAGGTCAGATTACTGCATATGGTTGAAACAGCAGCAGCAGCAGCAGCAGCAAATTAAGGGCATGTTCGGGTGGTGTCGTTTTTTTATTTTGATGAAGGGAGATTTCTCTGATATTTAAAAACAAAAGGCAGTTATACGGTAACACTACCAACATACATACATACATACATACATACATACATACATACATACATACATACATACATACATATCTGATGCATGCCAAGAACCAGACACTATATTTGAAGAACGGTGAGAACAAAAAAGCCGAGGAATCTGCAAGGAAGTTACGGTGAGACGGTGAGATTCAAGGGAGCCAAAGAAGAACATGAGGGATGGAAGATACCAATCATAAAGAGGGCCCCACGCCTCCAGATGGACGACCAAGATGCATTTCACTGACTTGATGGCGTCGACCCTTCGATCAATCGAACGGTCACCGCTGAGCGGCAGATCCGGATTATCCGTATACTTCGTCCCCAAAAATATGGGCATCTACGGAATGTTTCAGTCTACCTTTTAGTGTGATAGCGTCATGATGGGAGCGTTTATCATTTGCAATTACGTTATTACCAACTCGTATGACGTATCTTTGATTAACTTGTACATAATGTCCCTTGAAATCACATTTGGTTGTTGTGACTTTTTTTTTTTAATGCAGTTGGACGTTGACAAATTATACCATCAAAATGTCTTAATTTAGAATTAAAGGGTATTTAAACTAGCATTAAACGTGATGGTAGAGGATATAGAAAAGTTTAGAGAGGAAAAAAGTGGGAGGAAAAAATTAAAAAACAGCTCATCTAATTTTGTATAAATTGTTATTTGATCATCCATTTGTGTCTTCACCTTTCTGTCTCTCTTTATTTTCTTGTTCTCTATGCTTTTCTTGAATCTTATTATGTATTTGATTAAAATCAAGTGTGGCTAATTTTCTTTATATCTAGAATAGCTATAGATTGATTTAAGAATTTAAGCATATTTGAATCATTTATTTTTATTTAATTTTAATATTATTTATTGAGTTTAAATCTTATTATCTGTTTAGTGCCGGATCAACATTGAGTATGAATGTGAGGTATTTGAATTAGCTAGAGATTTAAACCAGTACGTGACATTAAAACTTATTCTTATTACCTTTATGATAGTAATACAACTACGATACTCATATAATCATATTAGAGTGAAATTGTTATAGTTAGTGCCTTTTGAATAACTATTTAAGGAACAATAGTTTTATTTGAGACATGGTCATAAATAATCGAGAGACACTACATCTATTTATACTTTAGATTAACAAGCTAAATTTAAATATATTTATTTGAGTAGAAACATGATCTATAAAACTTAAAGAAAGGATTAACCAATTTAGAATGTTTGTTCAATTAATATTTCTGACGCACTAAAATTAATGTTTTAGTTTATTTGAATTTATATTTTGATTTACTCAAACAAAATTTATATCTCTAGTTTCTATTTACCTATTAAATTGAGTTTATAAAATCGACATTCATTTACTGTATATTATTTTCACGATCTGTACAGTTAGAGTACATAATGAAATTTTGACAGCATCCTACTAGTTAATGCTAATATGGTCTCATTATTTATCTTGCATCAGACCTCAAGCAATTGCCTTCTCACTTACATTCTACTACACGGGATAACTGTACAAGAGGAAAAATAAAAAAGGCTGGGAGGGAAGACAGATGAGTATTCACAACTTTATCTTTTCTGTTTATTCTCACATGGTCATTTTCAAATCCTACATTGGCACGAGAGATTAATTTTTCATAACACATTCGATGAATTAAGATTTAAATTTCTATATGTTCCTGGAGATAAAATAGGGAAGAAAATATTCAGTGTGGGAAATATTATTACAATGGACTTGTATTTTGGAGTGGGAGAAATGAATTTGTCGACAAAATGATATTATTTTCAATAATCAACATATAACCTGTAAATAATATAAAACTTAAAATTATTTTTATAATGCAGGATGAGTAATACTGATAGGGCAAGGTGGCCGGATTGGCTGTGACTTGTGTTTTTTTTTTTTTTTACTTCTTCTTGAGTTATCATAAGTCATCAACGCGAAGTTTCCCAGAACAAGCCTTAATGATTTCGTTGGCAAAATGATATGCTAACCTCATTTCGTTCCCAAACACGCTAACTCTTACGAATTGATATATGAATATGTAATTTGTTTCCTTCCTAGCTACTGCTTCTATATACTCCCACTTTGATATATGGCAGGGTGAGGACAGCCATATTTGAATATAGTTATATATCACTTTAAAATTCTGGCGATATCTCTATTGGTCGAATTCTCAATCTTCTTATCCTTCAAAGAGTAAGATATATACATATACATACACGCATATATATATATATATATATATATGTAGGTGATGCAGCGACGACTGCGATAGGAAATAATTTAAAACTTCCAACGACAGTTGCAGAAAGGAGCTGTCCTTGTTTGTTACGTAGCCGCCTTAGAACAAATACATATGAAAAGATAAACATCAATATTAGTTTATGCTTTTATAGTTGGAGGTATTCATTGACTTTCCCGAGTTTGCTCTACCCTGACCTGCTCTCTCGGCATTATATGTTAGATATATATAGAAGAGTGGTAAACATTCTAGCATATATATGACCAAGTCACATGCATACCGAATTACAGATTCTAACTACAAAATATTTTCCATATCTCAATATCATACAGAAATAATAAGCCGGGTCCAGAGCATGGAAACTTCCCACTGATGAATGAAGTCATTTTTTATTGTTGTGTGTAAAAATATATAAATGCCTATATTACATAACGGAACAAGCCAAGCATGCTTCATCATCATTAGCATTTTAGACTAGCCTTCCAATCTCTGATCAGTCTTGGTTATTCTAAAAGCATATGTTCGTGTTGTCCGTTTAATGAGCAGTAGAATGCCCTTTTGTCGGATGGTTAAGCCTCAACCGTTAGCAGCAACAGTCATCTTCATCATCAGTATCTTCGGCCATATACAAGTTGACTGCTTTTATTTCAACTTCCCCATCTTCAAACAAGAAGATCAAAGTCGATTAATTCTGAGTGAGTTTTCGCGCATATTCAGAGATGCCATCCAGGTGACACCTGATGCTTACGGCGAAGACTTGAGGAACAGGTCTGGGAGGGCCTTCTACAACAAGGCATACAGGGTTTGGAGCAAGAAGAAGAACCAAACTGCGTCGTTTAATACCACTTTCATCCTCAATATCAACCCCGATACTCCTTCAAACCAAGGCGCAGGCGAAGGTTTGGCCTTCATACTAGCCGCTGACACAAGTCTCCCGACCAACAGCTATGGAAGATGGCTTGGCATTGTTAATTCTACCACAAATGGCACTTCTGGCGCCGCCGTATTGGGTGTGGAGTTTGATACCAGAAACAACTCCCCGGAAGATGGCCCAAGCGGTCATGTCGGTGTGAACGTGAACAGTGTTTATCCCATCAAGCAGGTTCCATTACTTCCCTTGGGGATCAATATTTCATCTGGCGACAATGTGTCTGTGAGAATTCAGTATGATAACGATGTGATTTCCGTCTTCGGTTACATGATGAATAATGCAACCAAAGCACAAGACACGAACCTCTTGTTGCAATCTCCACCCCTCAATCTCACCTCACATCTCCCAGAGAAGGTATTTCTGGGGTTCTCTGCATCCACAAGTAATTTCAACGAGCTGAACTGCATCAGAGCGTGGGAGTTCAACGGTGAAGATATTGGAGACGGAAATCAAAAGCTACTGTCGGTTTGGATCACAGTTCCAACAGTAGTGGCTATCGCTGTTGCCGTAACATTCTTCTTGATATGGCGGCGGAAAAGAAGCAGGGAGATAGCAGAGAATGCGTATCCGAGGATAGAAGACCAGATTAAGTGTTCATCAATGGTTCCAAAGAAGTTCCGGCTGAGGGAAATCAAGAAGGCAACGAGCAATTTCAACGACCAGAACAAGCTCGGTGAAGGTGGTTTTGGAAAAGTGTACAAGGGAATCATGGGGAACAAAGAGATCGCTGTGAAGAGAGTCTCCAAGGATTCACGTCAAGGGAAGCAAGAATTCATAGCAGAAGTCACAACCATAGGTAGCCTTCACCACAAGAATCTGGTTAAATTGATAGGGTGGTGCTACGAGAGTAAAGAACTCCTCCTCGTCTACGAGTTCATGCCCAATGGAAGCCTAGACAAATACCTATTCGGGAGCTCAGATGGATCACCATATCAAAACCTTCACTGGGAAACCAGATACAGTGTGATACATGGTGTTGCAGAAGCGCTTGACTATCTTCACAACGGGTGCGAGAAGAAGGTGATCCACAGGGACATCAAGGCAAGCAATATCATGTTGGACTCAGACTTCAACGCGAAGCTTGGAGACTTTGGACTGGCTCGCACCATCCAGAAAAGGAACGAGACGCACCATTCCACGAAGGAAATAGCAGGAACACCAGGTTACATGGCGCCAGAGACCTTTCTGACGGGGAGGGCAACAGTGGAAACTGACTTGTACGCATTTGGGGTTCTGATAATGGAAGTAGTGTGTGGGAAGAGGCCAGGGAACGTTGACGTTCATAACGACTACAAGAAGAGTATAGTGTACTGGGTGTGGGAGATGTACGGTAATAGAAGAACGTTAGATGGAGTTGATAAAAGAATAAAGAAGGAGATAGAGGATGACGAAGAACGATTGGAAAGAGTGATAGTGTTAGGCCTGGCTTGTTGCCATCCGAATCCTCACAAAAGGCCATCCATGAAGACGGTACTGCAGGTTCTGACCGGCGAGGTGGCTCCGCCGGAGGTCCCAAGGGAACGACCGGCTTTTGTGTGGCCGGCCGCTCCTCCTTCCTTCAACGTCGATGATAACTCCATTAATTCAGCCCAAGTCACTCCTCCCTTCACTCAGCTCACCGGCAGATGATCATCTGAATAATTACCTGCATTGGTTCTTCTTCTTGCAGTTAAATCACACCAAACAACAGTGTGATAGGTGCTTAACAAAAATTTCTTCTTAATTTTGTGTAAATTGTTTTCCTTCGGTTCTATAGTCAAGTCAACTTAAACTGCTCAAAGGTGTAGTCAACTTCTGTAAATTATTGAATGTTTATCCTGTCAAATTCATATTTATCTTTATCATTTAACCTCTAAGCCCTCTCCTCTCGTCTCAATGTCTGTACCGCACCTTGTCTTCATCTAAAGTCGATAACTAGATCTAGACGATTATATAAATGAATTGCCTGATTGAGATTTAAAAATAAAAAGTTCAACGCTCCCATCAAAATCCAATTCAAACGATATGCAATATATAAAGCACGGAAACAATATTGTTATGGGCATCTGTGGTGAAGCCTGAGTATTTGAACCGATTTTTCGGGAGCAATTTGTGGGGCTGGTTTGCTCTTAATTTTAATGTGAGAAAGTGGGTTGCGGGGACATACATTCCATGGAAAGAATTTTTCGGGATTGTGTTAGTAGTTATGGCAACGAAGGAATAAGAAGATTTTTTAACAGAGTTCATCTCCTATCACGAGTATAATACACCAAACGCACGCCATGCTTTCTAGTTATAAAGTAGCTCATACTCAACTTAAACAGGGTGACACTCATAAAACAGGGTCAGAGAGGGCGCAAAATGACAACCCAGTAGGAGAGGGGTGGATCATGGTACATGTGGACGGAGTAGCATCATGTAGGAATGGAAAAGCAAGCTGTGGTGGCATTCTCCATAATCATAGGAGGGAGGTCATTGAAGCATGCATGATGAATATTGGGCAAGGAGATTCATTGATGGTCGAGCTGTGGGCTTGCCTTATGGGATTACGCAGGGCATGGGATTGAGGATTTCGGAAAGTGAAGCTAAGAAGTGATTGCCAGGAGGCTGTCAATCTGATTCTACAAGGTAACAATGAGCTGCATGTATATTTGGGTCTCATTAGCGAAAGCTCCAGCATGCTTCAGAGGGAATGGGAAGTGGGGATGGGACACTACGCTAGAGAGGTGAATAGTAGCGGACAACCTTGCAAAAAAAATCTCTCTCATTGCCTATGGATCTCAATTGGGTCGCGTCTGATTATGATCTTATTACTAGCTTTTAGGATAAAGTTTATTGCTTTCCTTTGTTATCAAAAAAATATATCAAGCACATGATTACAAGCATATCCTGTGTTTCTTTGGCTCAATTTTTTTTAAACAAGTACCCGAAGCTAATCTGATTTTGTAGAAGAATTATTTTTTGCATACGATCATTTGACTTATTATGTTTGGAAATAAATCATGATTGAAATACATAAACTAATGATATAATTACATGAATGGTGGGAAAGAAATAGAAAAGATTGGTGCCAATCGATAACGGAAAAAAATGTAGCAAAATTAAAAACGGATAATCGAATAGAAAGCTTCGTTCCAACAGTCATAAAGATGCGTCATTCGAACTTGGGAGGGTTAAAAGGTACGAAAAATGAGCCATCCTTGTATTGATATTTATGATTATATTTCTGAGTGATCATTAAATCTTGAAAATAGTTCTTTAAATATTACAAGAATACCTTAATTGACAAGCATGCATTAAATCCTCTACATCCATAGCTGGCAACAACGCTGTTATTCAGCAAAGAAGAGCGATTTAGTGTCGTGGTTACATCAATATGTACTTTCTGGGCCACTCAAAATGGTTCTAATGTGCAAGAATAAATTCACACGTTGGCGCTAAATTTATAGATCCGTTTTCTATGAGAAATGAAGTCGCTGTCCTTTCGCCAGCAGAGCAGAGCGATGCTGATCATCAAATAAATAAAAGCAGTCCATGAAAGTTATCTGCAAATCATTTGCAGAAATGCTTTAATAAGAGATGCTCATGTATCATCAGTCTGCACCGTGAGGTCCTGTACTCCCAAATCATGGTATAGATCATGCACAAGTCCTAGTAATGGACGATCATCCACCCCTTTCTTCACCTGCCAAGCATATCCCACTCCAGTGAGACTTCAGTAACAGAAACTCCAAGGATGAGGCAATAGGGGAATTACCAGAATTGAGAGCGAACCAACCACATGACCAGGAACTAACTCCCAAAAACGAGCTAGTGAAACTTCCAGCACATCTTCCCGAGCAGTTATCTAAAGGCATTAAAAAATATGAAGCATTTAATTGGTACGTTCAAATGAAAACTAAATTTAAAGATCATAAATTAGTGGGAGCAAAATATAGCCTTCACCCTCTCCAACAACTACAAGAGGATGGAATTGTTAAAAGAGAGAGAACTTGCGTACGTATAAGCAATCCCCCGATAAAAGTTAAAACCACTCCCATAGCATACTTCATCACACAGAAACTATAGTACCTGACTCAAGCATTTGCTCAAAGCAGAAGTTGGAATACTAGGAGATGCCGTTTGGAGCAAGATACCACCAGTTGCCCTAAAAAGTGGCAAGACTAGTATAAAAACCGCAGCTGAAACAAGTCCCAAGCACAAGACTTCTGCATTCTGGACCCTACAAAGAAAGGTAAATAAATTACAAAATCTGAAGAAACCATAAGGTAAAATAATCGTGCTCTTGTTCTCTCGCTCTCTCTCACACCCCCCCCACCCACACGCACACATGCACATTTTATTGCAAAATAATCAGTCTGAAAAAGCAGATGCTCACCCAATGGACAGTAACCATGATGCCAATATCAAACCTGCACTGAGAAACCATAAAAGCATGTTAATATTGATAAGTGAACAAAAAGAACGAAACTGATTGCAGCTGCAAGGGTGCTACTATTCTTCAAATACTCAATGATGACCATATAGAGACCTAACATATCTACCTGCGAATGGAATCTGCTAAAACATGCAGGAAAACTGAATGATGATTCATATCTTCAGCATTTCTATAAGCTGCAAGCAAAATTCCAAGAGAAACAGATAAATGACAAAAGCTAAGTCTCAATCATCCATCAATATATGCCATCCCTCTCAAATCAAGGATTGTAGCCAGAAGCATAAAATGTTCAAATATACTCACTGAGATTAATCCGAGCATAATTCCTGAAGAACCATACGCCAATAAGATTCACAACTAAATTGGTCACAGCTGAAACAATCAAATAATGCCTACAAGCAGATCACTATCAGCATCAGCAGATAGAGAAGAAAATAATAAAATCTAAGAACAAGTATCCCTACCAGAGAAATAAATTTGCAAGTACTTGGGGCTAAAAATTGAATACATTAGCAATCAGCCGACAGATCATGCCATGGCATCACGTGGAAGGGTTTTCTTTCCATTTTCTTACAGATAATACCATTAAGCATTCACTCAAAAAAAAAAAATACCATTAAGCATGTGTTAAACATATTACGTTTAAAAAAGATAACAAGCAATACACATGTATAGAGCAAAAGTATCTAAGCATGAGTCAACTAATTAACAACAGGTTTATGGAGTATGACCACAATAAATCGCAAATCAAATAGTAAAATGCATGGGTGAATACACAGTAACACAAATTGTTCAGATAAAAAAGTCTTCAAATCTAGAAACATGCATTATTTTCCAAACACAAAACACATCTTTACAGCGAAACATGATCAAATATCAGACAATCCAAAGGAATTAAAAGTTACACGTAACAGCTATAGCAAGTATATTGAGTTCCTAACATCCATGAAATAGAACTTAACAATCATCAGAAAAGATGAGAGTAGTGTCGATTGCAAAAATACTAACTCTTCCCCATGCAGAATGTGTATATAAAATCTGGTAAAAACTGTGACAGTCATTGGTAATGAAAACTTACTTGTGCTCTGATTCATCTTGTATGAAAGCGTGAAGTGCTTCAACTGCTAGAGAAAATGACATAAACAGAAGAAACAGCTGTCTACACATGCAAAATAAGAAGGTTCAGCATGTTAGTGCAAATTGTGAGAGAGAGAGAGAAGGGAGTGTAAGTAGTGATTTTGATTTGTAGTTGATATAAGTAATAAGTTGATATGAATAAGATAAAAGCAATTACTGAGAACATCAAAATACCAACATAGATAATGACTAGACTTCTAGAGCATACATCATTAGCCATCAAGTTTACAGAAATCGGTGCAAGGGAACATAAAACAAATTAATGTGCAAGAAGGCCAGCAACAATGAAAATCCCAAACCTAATCAAACACATCGGCAACACCCTCAGCAAGAATAACCGAAAGGAAAGCATCCATATAACAAATATGCAAACTTTGTATTTTTTTTTATAATTAATGAAAGGAGGGAATAAGACCAGTAGAAATCAACTTCTAGTATTTAAAATGTACATGCAATTACTTTGCATTGACCACCATTAGTTTTACAGAAGCATCCTTCTGTACCTAGATAAATGTAAAGGTTAAAAACTCTATTTGAAAAGGACACTTGGAATGCTTACAGTATTTGTAAATGCAGACAAAACTTCTAGCCTTTTATACCTGAAATTAGAGGATAGTAAATAAATCAGAAAAACTGGCAGACAGCAGCATTTCAAAATTCATGATGAATGTCACCTACACACCGGACAAGTCCTGGCATGTGTATGTTTGCTTTCAAGTAATTGTGAAACAAACACAAAATTCATATGATTTTGCGTCACATGCAAGAGTATGAATTTCCCACTGAATTAGTTTTATACGAACCTTTCTTTCATCTAATTAATCAATTTAACTGAACTACAAAAGAAATCTATACAATATAATGCTCATCTTTGTCATGTTTAGAGAACTTCAAAATGTAAGAACTAGCTCTTAATATTTGATTCAAGGAGAATGCACACATTATACATGGTCATGTTCATACGTAGCCTATAAACTTGCTTTTCCAGAGGTGGCACCAATGAGGAGGAGGAAAGAACCCACAACAGGGGCACAGGCTGACTGGTGAAAAACATTTACAAAAAATAGAATTCACCATACATATTAGCAAATAAATTTGTACATTCTTAAATGGGAATATCACGAGAAACTGCATTATGAAAGTAAAACAGCTACAAAAGTAATACAACAACATAGATGCTGATGGATACAACGGTATCCTTCACTTAAATTATACCAAGTGTGAACATATCTTAATTCCTTAGAACCACATTAACTTGGCCATAGCAGTTTAAATGCCTCCCATATTCGACCACTTTGCCGTTGATATCAAAAGCTGAACAGTTGGTTCCTTATTGCTTTCTTTGGTATGCATAAGTTGATTCCTATTTAGTGGGACTGTACACAACATGCAACCTAACCGATTCATTCATAAATAATTTTTTCAAAGTATCAAATGTAATAACAGGAAATTCTAGCTAAATTACACTAACCTACCCAAAAGTTTGGCTAAATTACACTTAATGCCCTTCTTGTTTCAAAATATATTGATGTTTGACATATCTCATAAAACCTCCACTAAAACTTATTTTCATCATGAATGAGACTCTGATTTCTTAATATGACAGCAAAAGCAACTAAGTGGATATTAAGATCCAACATAAGTCTGTGATTGAATCCTTTATATGATAGCAAAAATAATCAATTTTACATTTGGAAAGATCGCATATTGTGTAATGAATAAGTTAACCTCTTTGAAAGAAAAGGTGGAAGGAATATCTTCGTAATATATATCGAAGGTTAAAAGAGACATGAAACATTCTCCAAACAAGAAAATTATCAGTATAATTTACCCTCATGAGGATACCATATAATTTACTCTATAAGATATGATCTTCTCTACAGAAAAAACAGTTGATAAGACAAAGAAACCAACATGGTAGAGCATCCAAACCACAAATTCTGCACATCATCGAAGATAATTTTCAAACAGCAGTCTTACCCATATGTATAACCTCCATCAGCCTTCTTCCTTGAGGCGGCCATAACAAATAATGAAAATGTGAGAAGACCGCATCCAAAAGTCAAATGGAATGCATCAGACACCAAACCTGAAAGCAAATGTATGAAAAGCGGAAACAAAAATCATCAGCGACTCAACTTTCAAATTTGGGGCCCCAAGAATGATTTTATGTTGAATCCATATCAGTTTGCTCGCAATAAAAAGAGAATATTCGAAAAGTTATCAAAGCAACAAATCTTGTCTATGCAGTACTTGTGAAAGATTTGCGATAAATTCATTCTTCCACTAAGAGCTCTCAAGAATGAGAAGCACAACCCTCAAATCATCAAACGCCTTTATGATATTTAAATAGCAGAATAGCAGCCCAGCAAGGAGTGTCACTTTTACTCGGATTGAACAATTTTTAACGGAAAGACGCATAGTTGTATAAAGCAGTTATGAACCTATCATGAGAAATTAATGGTCTTACCTACACGCCCAGTAAAAAGGCCAATGAATAACTCTGCAGTGGAGTATGCTACATTCAGGGAAATCATAAAAAATAATCTCTTCATGTATCTATGCCCAGACCTGATGTTTCGAAAAAGAGAGAAAATAAACTTGGACAAAGAGACTTTCTCCGGGGAGTTCTGCTCAGAAAAGTAGTGATCTTGGCCAGGCCAATGATGCCCCCGAGGAATGTCTATGCTGGAGTCGGTCCGGGAAAGGAAAGGCCTCCTGGAATTGTTCAAAGGAAATGAAACAGGCGAGTAAGGTTCTTGTGATTGCTTAAGCGAAGCTTGGCGGGAGAACGCAAATCTCCGATCACTGGCACCAAACCCAAAATCCCCATTTATAGAGCTCCGAGGGTGGTACGAATCCGACGCCACCATTGATCGTAAGATGTTGAGACACGGAAAAGGGAATAATGAAACTGCGAGAATGAGGAATGCAGATCAGATGGAATTTTCGTGACAATACTGTAAAGAAGGCAGGAAATCAAAAGAAACAGAAGAGGGAAGAGTATCGGTAGTTCGGAGTTGTACTTCTCAAGTCAAGGAAGGCACTCTAGAATTGAATGATTCAAAAGGGGTTTCAAGTTAGAACAGAACAACAAACGCAGCGTTGATTACAAAAGGATAAAGCTGGGCCGAAACGGAAACAAATCAGTAGCAAAGAAGGAAGTGAGATATCAAAGTTATCGTGATTCAGTGGTGATTGGGACTGATATTGGTAAGACGAACAGAATTCGATTCTCCGCAATCGAATTCCTTTGAGAGGGTGGTCCTGGTTGGGTCTCCCATAAAAAAAAGGAAGGAAGTGAGATAATTTAAAGTCACAAAAAGAATCGAAAAAAGGAATAGAATGATGCCCAATATTGGTATGACCTAAAAGGAACAGAGATTTTGTCCTGCCCTTAATTTATGGATAAACTCAATCCTCTGCTTACAATTTTTGTAGCAAAAAAAACAGGAATAGAAATCCGCATCGTACTCCGTGATTTAGACGCGGAGCCGCCGGCGCCACCGGAGATGTGGCATCATTCTTTGGGAAGATCAAGTTATATCTGACCCTTCAGTTGCAAAGAGCTACCGCCACCTCCGAGTCAACAAAGGCTAGCAGCTTCAGTTACATTATTAAAAATAATGTCAAAGTTTATATTTAGGATTTTAACTTACATCAAATATTAGTTTGATTATTTAAATTTACAAATTGTATTTTTAATTTACATTAAATTTTAATTTGATCTCTTAAATTTAAAATGTACATTTTTAGTCATTCAATTTTAACACATATAGTTTTACTTAACTGAAAATAGTAATTCAATCCCATTAAGTAATTAAATGATATTGAAATATGATTAAATATTGATTATTCAATATACTTATTTTTATATTTTAAAATGTAACCATATTTTATTAATGTTTCATAAAAAAATTATCATTTAAATTTACTAATTTATTATTTTTGTTAAGTAAAACTAACGATGTCAAAAATAAAAGATTAAAATTATAAATTTTAAATTTAAATAATTAAATTAAAAATTAGTGTAAATTTAAAGTATCAAATATATACTTTAGCTTAAAAATAATATCATAACAATATCAAATGATCTTTTTTTAAAAAAATCATTTTAGGGAGAATCCCAATAAAAGGAACTTGAATAGCTTAAATTTTAATTTGGATCGTTAAACTAAACAAATCATTAATCAAGTTGTCTGATGCAATTATTTATTTATAAATTAGGTTAAATTACCTCAATACCCTTTTGTTATTAAAAAATTAAAAAGAATATTATTTTTATCCAACACATATGCGAATAAAGCTTTTTTCAAGAATAAAAATACCTTCATATGCTAGAAGGTATTATAAATATTAAAAAAAAACCTTCACATGCTAGATGAGAGCGTCATTTTTCAAAAATAAAAATAATATTTTTTTATTTTCTAATAATTATGGAGCATGAAGGTAATTTAACTCAATTTTTAAATCCTTGATTGTATTAAAAAATATTATTAATGATTTTTAATTTCAGTGACCTAAATTAAAATCTAAGTAATTCAATAATTTTTTTATTAGAATTTTCCCATCAATTTAAGCTAAATTAATATTATAATTTGAGAAAACTAATGTATAGGTCCTTGTGTTTTTATATTTGGGGAAAGAAAGGTCCTTGTAGTTTTATTAAATTTTGAATCAGGTCCCTATAATTTTTTTCTTTTTATCCAATCCTTATTGTTTAATCAATTTTAAAATCGGTCCTTCTGTTTACATATGCCTGTTTGGTTCATAAATAAAATGTCTGTTGTAAAAAACAATTCTAATTACAGTGAAAATATAAATATATAGCAAGTCTTATAATAGAAATGCCTCTCCGTCAAGTACCCCAAACCAGGGCCACAGATTTACAATAAACAGGCCGATTGGAGCTGGACATTAAAACTACGATATGTTACTAACCATACTGGCACCTATCTAGCTAAGGATACACGATCCCATCAAGAACTTGGCCTGTTCCGTCGCCATTGCCATGGCGTAAGTTTATTTCCTCGATTCAATATAGAACTGCTCAAAATTGAAAATTATAAAACTTGAATAAGCAGGTTGCGCAGATTAGGCAGAGACTAAATTAAATGCCATGAGCTATTGGATACTGGTACTAAACAATTAGCATGCATGTCAGATGCGTCCTCAATTTATGGCCAACTTATCACACAATGATTGGTACGCTGCACTCCAAACCTTGAACTTCTCTTCTGCTATCACCTATCAACGCAAGTCAACAAAAGAATTAGGAACCCAAACACATCATGCCTATGCGACATGTCCATTGAACAATATTAAGGGTAAGGCAAGACTATAGCTTCAAGTTATAAACACCTTGGAAGAGCCTTGGTGACGATCTGGATGCCACTTCAGGGCACAGGCCCGGTACCTGACATCATAAATAAATCAGGTTGAGTTCAGATAAAAGAAAGACCAGCAGCTCTGGTTCACATGAAGACTTCAGCGAGTAGGGGTCAAGAACTCACGCATTTTTCACATCTTCATGTTTCAGAGGACCATGGGCACTCAAACCAAGGGCTAACCTATCCGAAGCTAAGTTTGAACCCGAACTGTCAGACTCAGTAGAAGACTCGTAGTAATATTCATCATCCTCGCTCCAGTTCCAAGATCCACTGTAGTTAGAATAGCGTCCTGACCTCCTCCATTGAGGATTCTCATCATTGATGAAGGAATAATAAAAGAATCGGTTCCCGCCAAAGGCGGAGCGGAAAATGGTTTCAACATCAAAATCTTCTTCAGGAAAATCAGAATCAGAATTTCCTGAAAAGAGATGACAAGTCTTGTGAATAAATGCATGCTTCTGCAACATATGGTATATAACAATCAGACATTTTTTTCACTTGCTACTAAGAATTGCATAAACTCACAAAAGAGAAAACTTATTTGAGAGAGCTTATGGGATAATTTAAACCCCAAATAGCTCCATGATATCTACCAGGGCAAATTTAATCACCCATAATCGTATTATATAGACAGAACAAGATTTTAGAAAATTCACAGAGAAATAACAGCTCACGCAAATTTTGACATATCAGTACTAACAGAAACATGTGGTATTCTTTATTTCTTTTACAGCACAACTATTTTAAACATCCTTACTTCTGCGATAATACTGTGTCTCTTTATTGCCATTTCTGTTCTTTCCATGGCCCCTGGCAGAATATTGTTTTCTAAACCAAGAGGGGCCTTGACTTGAAGATGGATCATCCTCATCAATCTCATCCTTCCAGCTCTACAACACGAGGGGAAAGAAAAGAAGAAGCATTAAGTAAATTAAGAAACAGAGAGAAGCATGAAACCACATATATGCGTATGACATACTAAAGAATCGCCAATATCACACCAGCCACGATTGATAATGGCAAGACGAGGCAGAGAGAGAATTGGTTCAAACTCCCAATCAAACGAAGGTGTAAGTAGTTTCACAAACAATGGATGAATGAAGACCAACAAATCATGTAAAATAGCATTATAGAGCATAACACCAGTAAAAGGAAAAATTGAAATAACCAGGAGCAGAATACAGCATAAGCAGGCCAACTAGGAGGAAAGAGGGTCCAGTATCATCTGTTCAGATAATACTCAAACACGTTTTCTCTCGGAAATAGTATTTTTTTTTTAATAGAATTGGCATATTTTTCAGTTAAGAAATAAACAAGTTTATCATAATGATGGCAAAAAAAAAATAATAATAATAATATAGGTCCAGGCCTAAAAGGAAGTTGGGGAAGCCAAGCATTGAAAGCATCCATTGTGGTGAAAACTGAATTATCAGCAGAGTTATAATAACACAAAATCGTCAAAACCCACTATTTATTTGCAGAGGTTAAAAAAAAATTAGATCCACTGTTTATTTGTAAGAAATTTAGGTTTTTTAGGTAAAAATACCCCTTAACAAGTGCAATAAATAGAGATGTTTTGGAGGAAAAGATTATAAATTTGAGAGGAAGTGGGTTGAAACCTTACGTTTAGGATGAAAGCAAATCCTTCAACAAACTACTACATTTAGGAGGGAGGGAGTAGATTCTGAAACTAGGTGCAACCGAATTCATCGTTCTTCTTATTTTATTTAACATCACCCGATAACAAGTTATTGAAGAGTACCTCAAGTATTAAATAAACATGAGGGAATAAATCATTTGGGGGGGGGGGGGGAAGCGTGAGGATAAGATGAGATAACGGCATCG
>JANTPZ010090496.1:0-40576 GCA_025593235.1 Vachellia pachyceras | reverse complement strand
CATATATCAAATCATGGATTCTCCAAAGATTTGTGTGGGCTTTACTTAATCGGTATGTCTACTACTTGATACATATCTAGTTGGTTAGCTCTATTATTAGTTTAATCCATTAGTGAACTAGAGAAAAACAAATCTAGTTTCAATTTCCTACTATTACAAAGATCAATATATCAATATAGAATCTATAATAAATTGCATTGTTTATTGGTTACATGAATAGTGCAACTGATTCTTTAAATTATATGTATAACTCAAGGGAAACCATGTAATCCATTCTTATATTTTATATAGCTATATTTGTAAGATATATATTAATTCAAAATAGAAAATTTATAGGAAGTTAAAATTGTTTCTTTTTGAAATTGAATTCTCTTCCAATGAACTTAGAATCTAGATGGGAAGAGATAAGAAAAAAATCGATGAAAAAGTCTCTGTTGAAATTTTTTTTGACAAAAGGGATCTAATTGAGAGTGTTATACTTTATGTGTATAAAATTTGTAAAGTATTAATACTTTCTATGTATGCATAAATATTTATTTGATCCTTTTGTTCAATAAAATTTTCAAATTCAACAGGGACATTTTTAGTAATTTTATTAAATAAGTGGTTTTCTCTCTTTATATATCTTCATCGAATTGTCCTATACCTTAAAAAGATACCTCGTTATATACGTTTAAAGTGCATGTGATGTATAGCATTCACTTTAGTTTTTTAATACTTTTTCAAGTTCTAAACATTATAAGGCTTTCTTTAATTTTAAATGTAAGACTTCAATTTATTTATCTCTTATAATTTATAATTCTTTCCATCACTTCCTATCTATTAATTACACATGTTATTAATATATTTTTCATCCTTGTGGTTGTTTTCAAACCAAGACATTTTTTATAAATAACTAGCTAATTTAATTTATTTAATATATATAAATTAGAAGTTAATTAGACCAACATTTTTACAAGGAGAAGGGGGAAAACTTGACTTTTAAATGGAGATTAGGTTTGTGGGTTACACTCACATCACAATCATGCACAGTTAACTATTTGCTGTCAAAAGCTAGCAAGTTTAGTTTCATGGGTGGATCAGTATGGAAATGGGTAAGATCCAAGAGGCGAAGACCTTTAAACAGAACCTTCTTCTGAACAATGAGATGCTTGGTTGTATAAGTTTATGATTGGTCAAAAAAATGATAAAGAAGAAGAAAAAGATAATAAAGGGACAACCATATGTCGTGAATGAAAAAAAAGGGTACAATTTTGATTAATGTACACATCCCACGTTGTACACCACCTATCATTACTACCCATTTTGATTTTTGATATAAGAATCCATTGGCATTTTTTAGATATTAAGATAGCTGACTTGAATCTTTTAGGATTAAGGAAGTTAAATAACATACTTTAAATTATATTTATATTTTGAAATACATATACATATCATTAAATTATATATATGTTTATAAAACAGATAAATTTATTTGTGAAAAATAATAAATATTTCAATTAATTTGATTATTTTTAATCCTTAAAAATAATAAAGTAAAGTTGTATTAAAAACTGAAGTTAGGAATTAATTAATGTAATATTATTTACAGTACATATCCCTAGTTATATCGTGAATCTTTTAGATAAACCTCTTAAAGAATTAGAGGGTCTAGTATACTGCGATGTGTGATTTGATTAAAATTCTTATTTTACAGATTCAGTAGTAGGTTTTGAGAAGTCAATGAGAGTAATGGGGTGCTTAGTAACACTTTTACACTCCCCAAACACACGTTCAACAATATTTTTCTGTAAAACGAAATAATCTCCTTCATATATTTATTTTAACTTATGTAAAAGTACTTCTCTTCCACGTTTTCAAATGGGTTCAAACGATTATTTCTAACGATACAGCTCTTTCTCACTTTGATGGGGGGAAAATAAAATAAAATTAGATCTTCGTATCTCTCAAACTTTCACTTTGAATGGCTTCTTTTTACGTGATGATGTGATTTATGTGTAACAATCTGTAGCATGAGATGATGCATTTTCAATTAAATAACGTTTGTTCTGTATGATTGCACTTTGCACCAATCTCAGGGATAAATTTTTAAGGTGACATCACATCATCATAGTTAAAAAAAACAAGACAAAAATCTTCACAGTAAATAAATGTTACTTTAATATTAATTAATTTTTCAAAATCGCATTTGATTTGAATTAAGTCAAATCGCATCCATGTGAAACGTAGCTGCTTCACTTGTAAATTGTGCTTCTCAACTTATCATTAAAACCCTCTTAGATCATTTTGTAACACATTCCCTTATTTAAGACCTCTAAGTAATTTTTCTAAATTCTTTCCACAATAATTTCCTCCATACATACGCGCCCTACTTCAAAGAAATAAATGTCAAACTATTTATATATATATATGAACTAATTAATATTAGTAACGAAAACATAATAATAAATAGATGGTTGATATGAATTAAACAATATTATATTGTTGGTAAAAAAACAATATTATTCATGATTTTGTATCAAAAAATATTATTCATGATTTATAAATTAACATAGCTTCTTATATATGATATGAAAAGATGTTGACACCAAATCAGCATGTTTTTCTTTATCAAAAAATGTTTAAACGAATTTGATTCAAAAAAATTATTAAATTTAATGACAAGATCCACTCACCTTCAAGAAAATTTCGACATTCAAACTCATTTTCGTAATGTATATATAATTATTATTATTGGGTAGACTCAACTTTATTTACTAGCTATACTTGAAGTATTAATTCATAATTAACTAATGGCACCTTCTATCTTAAACATAAAAGCTTGGGATTATATTTGACTCAAGATATAAGATTTGAATCTATTTTATCTCTTATGTTCACTTTTTTTAAGATTAATTATGACCTAATTTACAAATTGGTATATAATGTAATGTCATACATAGGAATTTTAGGGAGATCAAATTACATTTTATATATAATTAAGCAATTTATTTCATTTCCTCAATCTACTCAAATTAATTAAATGACTTTTATATTAAATACTTGAGGTACTTTATACTTTATCTAGATTTTCAATCCTAAAGTGTTGATAAATTATGTTACTTCGGTTTCAATTAAATTAAATGTAATATGTCAATCTATTTCTGTCTTCTAAGTTTATAATTTGTCCTTTAAATCTTTCTTATTAGCCATACATATTAAAAAGGTTTTTATCAAAGTAGCAATATCCAATACAAATAATTTATTTTTTATAAATAACTAAATTAACTATATTTTAATATCTACAAATTAGTTATTTAGTTCGTATATTTATTGGAGGTTTATGGCAAAAAAGTATATTTACTAGGGGGAGTACAAGAAATACTTACATACTCCCGAAATGTTAAATCATCTGTGCTCTCTTTAATAAAAATGTTTCAACTGTTATTTTTGTGGATCTCATATCTCAAAAAATATTTCTTAATTATTTCTCTCTCTACAACCTATGTGTTTGTATGACTTATAAAAAAAGACAGTCAGAACATTTCTGTTTGAGAAAGTATGAATGACATGACACTCCAAAAATACATAAGTATTTCTTAAGGGAGTAATGCATAAGACAATGTAAACTATTCCCAAATCAATTAATGAGGCATGCTTAAAAAAAGAAAGAAGATATATCTCATGTTTCCATAACGTTAGAAAAGCACGTTTGTGTAACATGAAACAAAATCACTGTTATATATTTATCTTATAAAATAATTTTACGTTGGTACCGATTATCCAAACATCTGCTTTTGAATTTTAGAGTGGGAAAGTGAGATTTTGAGGGAACCACAAAGTGAAATTGAGATTGGCAACTAGCTAAGCCCTTCTTTTTAGGGGAAAAACAACAACAGTTATAATAATAAAGCAAAGAAGAAACTTGTGATAAGGACTAACTAAATTTATGGAGCCTTTGTGGGACCCTACACATGAAATGCAATTGGGGGCATTAAGACCCCCTTAATGTGGACACATGGCTTAGAGATAAGTAGATAGCTTTGGTCTCACAAAGCCCTGACACTTTTAATTTTGGGTGACTAATTCTTTCATTCATTTATTTCATTTGTTTTTTCTTTAGTTGAAATTCAAATCAAACACTTGGTTAGGTGCTCTCCCCTAAGGAATCTTCCTTTTTTTTTATGCAAATCTTGGGTGTTGATTGATTTTATACAATGATTGGGACATACATTAATTAATCCAAACTTTTTATAATGCATTGTACTTCAAATAAAAAGATAAATGGACAGAACGCGGGTCAAGAAAAAACTTATCCCATGTACTTACCTGGTAAACCATAAATTACGTTAGAAAAAATAATTTCTTCCGTTAATCCAAATAAATACTACAAGGGCATATTGCTAATCAACCCTGATTTAGAAGTTGTGTCCGTTTGGCAACGCGGTAGAGATGTACTTTTACACAAGCCGAGGTAAATATGTGAAGGAAATTATCTCGTTTTATGGAAAAACACTGTTGAATATACTTTTGGGTATAAGTTAAACGTTGCCAAACAGACATATTGATTATGAAAATATTCCTTTTTTATATGATACTAAAACTGAAAAATGCAATCTGTTATATTCTCTTTATTTTTTAAAGTGTATACATTATTATTATTTAGGAGTGCAAAATATACGTCTTTTATATAACAAATTATTTTTTTCAATTCCTTTTACTGTTCATTCCCAATAAGCTTTGAAAGAGAAAGAAATAAAATGTGTTTTTCCTGGTTGTCAGCTCTGATTTTGCTTTTAGTAATTTAAGAAATAGATGGTGTTTGTGATGCATGGAAAATAATCAAAATATGACTTATTCTGATTTTATATTATATATAAATATGTAAAAATATGACTTTTTCTTTACCATCAATGAAAATTTTATTCTATAGTTGGCCATCACTTAGTAAAAGTGATTAAATAAATTCAGTTTTAACGGGACAAAAATTGTGGAGAAATAACTGTTAAAAGAGAGCATATTAGAGAGATGACTTTTGTATAGTATATATGTATATGTATAAAATAAACTTGAAAATTTTAAGGAAATTTTAAATCAAATATATTTGAAATGCAATAAACTCAATATCAAAAAAATTTAGAATAATTTACTTACCAAAATCATGCGGTGCTGGATGCAATTCATGAGTATTTTTATGATTCACTACAATTTTAATAATGATTTAATATAACATTTGATCTTTTAAGTTCATTCCTATTTTGATTTTATATTCTTAAATTTCAAATAAGTGGTTTTAATCATTAAGTTTAATTTTATTTAAAATAGTAAAAATTTCAATTATTTTTACCCTTTGAAAGATTAAAATTATTAATTTTAAATTTAAGAAACTGAAATCAAAATAAAAATAAATTTAAAAAATAAAAAATATATATTAACTGATTTAAATCACGCCAGATGAAAACATGCATTGGTTAGGGATAGCAAAATAATTTTTAATAAAATTTACTTTTCTTAAAAATTAGCTTACGTCTTTTTGATAATTTGTATTTGGAAAATGTTATTTTGATAACACTCATTCAAATACTCTCATTCTATTAAAATCTTTTTTTTTTATTTTTCTGTAAACTACCTAAACACACCTTCGAAAAATCATCTCACGGAGTAACTTCCTACGCAATTTAAAATAAAAATATTTTGAAATTCGTAAAAAATATTTTAAAATTTATAATTTTTTTTAAAATCTATAATTCCTTTCCGTCGGATTTCCAAATGCTGTCTTCTCTCCAGCTTCCACTGTGATCCACCCAGCAAAGAAAAAAAAACTTGCCCGCTATTTTCCCGATATCTTCCTCTTCCATCTCCTCCCATTTTCTCGCGATATCTTCTCTCTCCCGGCCTCTCTCCCCTCTCTCTCTCTCTAAGCTCCCCCCAATTTCAAAAGTTAAAAGGGCAAAGTGGAGGGGTGAGCAGAACAGAACAGGAGTTGCAGACTCAGGAACACACCCAGAAGAGGAAGAGGGCAGATAAATTAATTACCATTCTGCCATGTCCTTTATTACCCCCAACCCACCCGCTGCACCCACCCACGAACAACCCCTCAAATCCCTCTTCCTTCCTAATCCTTCGCGTTTTCCGTCTATATAAGCTCTCCTTCTCCTTCTCCTTCTCCTTCACTCTCACCTCACTTTCGTACCCTTAAAGCCTCTCTTTTATCCCTCAATATACCAAATAGCCCCTTCCCTTCTTTTCCATTGCGCTTTCCCATCAATTGAAGCTATCCTTTTCACACCAAATTTCATATATTCAATGTGATCTTCCTCTTTCTCCTTTCTTCTTTATCAATTAACCTCTCGATCTTCGATCTACCTCACTTGGTGAAGCGGCTGTACCGTCTCCTCGAATGGGCAATTGAAACTTAGTGAGTGAACAGGTATAAGGAGGAGAGAGGGAATCGTTGATTGGTCAGAATGCGGGTGAAAGAAATGCATCCTCTTTGCTGTATCTCGCTGGAGAGTCCCGGAATCGGGAATCAATCACCGGAGTCGTCGCTTTCCAGGACTAGAAGTCTGCCTGCGAGTTTGGCTGCCGTCGGATCTGATCACAATGCTGCTGGGCGGGGTCGGGGATCGGAGACCGCCGTGGCCGGGATCCTCTATAAGTGGACCAATTACAGCAAAGGATGGAGATCCCGGTGGTTCCTCTTGAGAAATGGCGTCCTCTCTTACGCCAAGATCCGGTGGCCGGAAAACCTCAATCTCCTTGCGCCGACAGATGACGTCAGATTGATTGGCGAAATCTCAACTAACCGATTAGCGAGGATGGATAGCGGGAGTACCGCGCGTCGGAAGAACCAGAAATCTGCGTCTGGTGTAGTCCACCTCAAGGTACGTAAGTACTTGGGGTACTTTGAATCTCTTCTTTTTATCTTCTTTTATTTCTCCTCACAAAGACAGATACCATCTAAGAAACGCCTGTCCACTGGGTGTTAACTTTTTTCGCGCTAGTTCACTGCGAGTTTCCTGTAGCAGCGACGTTTTGATTTCAAAAAATCCTTACTGTTAGTGTTTTTTATTCCAATTTTTTTTTCTATTTCTAACTTTTAGAGCTGGATGAACAAATTGCGTCATGAAAATTCCCCCAACCTGTTTATTCTTTTTACCTCTTACAAAAAGGCAAAGAAGCTTGGATGTCTGAGCTGCAATGTGTTAAACCGAGGGTTTCTACCATTGTTCGCCTCGTAATTTTCTCTCTCTCCTGGGCATTTTGTTTTGTGATTTCAATTTCGAAAAATCAACTTTTGAATCCTTGTTTTGCAGTTTTTAACTAGTTGTTGATGTAGAGTCGGTCACATCAGCAGGTGAGACCGAGAGCCGAGATAGTCTGCAATCGTGGCCCTAGAACTAGAGAGGCATTTTTTTTTCGGTCACAACGTCTTCCTCCTTGGCATTGCCACATTGGTTGGATAATTGGATTTGTGCTCATATTTCTTCCCTCTCAACTCCGTTTCGCCATTTTCTGCAAATCCGACCAAATTCCCACTTCCTCGAAAATCGAAAAATGACTTCTCATTCCCATTCACCTCATTCCTTCCTCCTCCTTATAAAGCTAAAGCTTTCCGTTTCTGAGCCACTGATACGGCTATTTGTCCTGGTTTCTGAAAGAGAACCTCAAGTTGTCTATCAGATATTTTTTTTGGGAAATTAGTACTATCATTTGGCAATAGAAAATTTGAAGGCGTTAACTCTTAAGGTGAGATAAATGTGTTTATTTGAGAAATGTGTTGGGAGATAGGAGTTACGGCTTCCTAGAGATGATTTAATAGATTTCGAGATAGTTTTTACGGATTTTAAAATAATTTTATTTTGATTTACGTGTACAGTTGGGAATAAGTGATTCTTAAACATGCACAAAGAATTATGGCAACATTGAGGTGATTAGTCGAACGATGTGTAATTAAGGGATCATGGACCTTGGTGATTGTAATTGTGGCTTCTCCGGGTTTGATAATATACGAAGTGCTTGGCCATTCTCTATAACCGTTGAAAAAATTCATAGGTCAAAGGGAAATCCTCACAAATAGTTACTTTGTAAATGATATGGGGCATTGTTTTGAATCACGTTTGAAAATATTCAACAGTATTTTTTTATAAAATCAGATAATATCCTTTACATTACTTTATAAATGGTAAGAACATTTCTCCTTCACTTTTCTAAATGAATGCACGTTCAATATGAACTTCACCTCCAAAGTACACTTTCACGTTATTTGAAGGACTTTGCGTTCCGTATCTTGCGTTACTTTAAGCAACTTCAACGAAGGTGCGGATTTTGAGGACAAGTAACAAAAAAAATTTCAGTTGGTGATTTTTTCTTAGGATTTCCAAGTCTGTTTTGAAAGGTTATGAAGAGCAATTGACACAGTGTGCTTGTTTGGAAACTCCATTGGGAAAATGGATTTTACAGATTTTGAGGCATTTTGGGAATTTCGATATGGTTTTATGGATTTCAAGATGGTTTTTATGGATTTCAAGATGGTTTTTACAGATTTCGAGATGGTTTTGTCTCGGTTTACGTGCACCGTTGGGAAGAATGGCTTCCCAAACAAGTGCAGTAACTTTTTTAAAAAATAAAAAAAATACATTCAGGACCTTTTCTTTTCTTGTCAAAGAAATATATACGTGACTTGACAAACACAGCAATATGTGGGGTATATCCTGCATTTGGAATTTAACGTTTTATGCTTGCCTTTTAGCAAAGGATAAGAGAGTCTATGTTCCTACTGTTCAAGAACCCACGCTCTTTCTTCTCAATAATTGACTTCAAATTTTTTCTAGCAGCGTCATTCCCCATTGGAGTTAATATCAAGCTTATTGTGGTTTAACTCATGGCTAACAAATTTTTGAGCATTATTTGTTATCTTTATCGCTATGTTTTTCTATGGTGGGCTGTCCACCCCACTCCCCACTTAGTCTCCTGCTTATGGATTTCGAATCTAACGTGGACTCTAGTATATATCTATCTTCTGATAGTCGCCTGAGCGTTTCATTTTTCTATTACTTATGTCATGCTCAGAAACATTTCTCAGAAGTTGCCATCTTGGTAGAAACTAACTGTACTCCGGCTGGAAAATGTTGATTCTTCTAAAATTAAATGATATCTTTGTGGGAATATTTGGCAGGTTTCGTCATTTCGGGAGAGCAAATCAGACGATCGGCGGTTCTATATCTTCACTGCTACAAAGACTCTCCATCTTAGAACTGATTCAAAGAAAGATCGGGAGGCGTGGATACAAGCATTGGAATCTACTCGTTACTTGCATCCACTTAGATCCCTAAAGGATGATATTTCCCTTGTACCCACTGATATATCTATATCAACTGAGAGCCTGAAGAAGCGCTTGCTTGAGGAAGGAACCGCTGAGAACGTTGTGAAGGAATGTGAGCAAATAATGCTTTCTGAGTTCTCGAGAATGCAAGGGCAACTTAAAATTCTTTGTGAAGAGCGACGAAATTTGCTTGATACAATAAGGCAGTTGGAGGTAAGAGTTAATACATCACATTATTACTATTATTTTTTGTTGTATTTTAAAGTAGTTTTTAAGGCGTTGGATTGGGAGCCACATGCATTTCGTTAGAGATTTTTTACTTTGTTTAACTGTGATGTGATATCAACTGAAAAATTATCCTCAAGACTCGTGTGGATCTAACGGCACATTACCTGTGGAAATACATGCCTGTTACAGTCTCGATGCTTGGTTCTTTATAAAACGGAAGTCATTGGCTTGTTTGGCAAAGCGATTAAAAAAGCCAAACACGCGTTCAACAATATTTTTCCGTAAAATGAGATAATCTCCTTCACATATTTACCTCGGCTTGGATAAAAGTATTTTTCTACCGCGTTCCCAAACAGACATATTGTCATATTAATTTCTCTTTGCAAACTCGACTTCAATTATGGAGTTGAAGGAGAATATGTTTGTTCTTTCCATTACAAATTTTGTCTCAATATATTGACTTTTTGCGTGATTTCTTATCTTCATTTTCTTGTGGCGGTTCTCATCTTGGGTGTAATGGATCCAGTCATCTTGACCATGATATGTTGTCTTATTCCTTAACTTTTTAGTAATGAAACGTTATTTCTAACTGCTAAATTGTTCACCTTTGCTTTCTAGCTCTTCAGTCAAGTTTGTTGCATTTTTTTTTTATTACTGAGACTTTTCTCCTGGTTTTTGTATCTGCAATCTGGTGGCGGCAACTGATGCTTCTTTCAGATCGCACTCAGTTCTTTTTTGCTTTGTAGCAGTTTAAAAGTTCCAATGCGATAATGAATATATAATTTCACACAATAACCAGATAAATGTTGATGTATTCTCTCCAAGGCGAAGGTTTGAGTGTTTTTATTTACAATTACAATAATGAATTTTTATCATGTCTCCTGTGTATGAAGAATTATATAAATATTTTGTTTATTGCCTGCACGGCTGCCTAAGAAATACGTGGCTTTATTATTATATGTGATAAGAACCCAATTTGATTTATGCAATTCATACTGGAGTTAGTAATTTGCGTTGCTGTTTTGAATCAGGCCACATAATATGGTTTAGGTTCTATCGTGGTGCTTTTGTACAATGTCTTTCAGCAATCTTGTCATAGGTCACTTTGGTTGAGGACTTAACCCATCAATTGTTCAATCTCCCAACCCACAGAACGTTATCATTATCTGCAGTACTCTACTTAATTTTTCCTGTTACTTGCCTTTTTTTCACTTCTATTCTTGATCCTGGGTGAATGATCTCTTTCGCATTTTATGTTGTTTCTGTTTTCACTTTCAAACTTATCCAGTTGTTCCTTTGTATGTGACTTACATGAAATATATTTTTCTATTAATTCTAAACAGGCAGCTAACATTGAACACGAGGCCTCCGGGATCCATGATGGTGAATACCGGTTAACTAAGCATGAGTTTTCAAGTTTAGGACGTGGGAAATATAGTGGTATTCTACATACATATGCTGTTATCTTTTCTTCCATTTTGGTATTCTACAATCTACATACATATGCTGTTACTTTTTCTTCCATTCTGAAGTAATCTCCTTAGCGTGTGGTTATATAAAGAATCTCTGTCACATTCTATGTTGACATAGGGGCCTATGGTTCTGTCTTATATGAACATTAATAATACTGCTGACATCAGATAGTTTGTACAAACATGTCTTCAATTATTGAATGTAAATGGTTAAATGTCATTAGCATATGAACCCAAATGTTTATGCCTTGTCTAGTATGAAGGGTTTGAACTTCTTACGAATACATCTTTCAACACCATTATGATAAAATCGAGGAATCTCTCTGCCTTCCATTATATTTATCAGTTTTATTCATCTTCAAGAACCAAATCTGTTTGAAGATGAATTAGTGGTATAAATTTTAACTGATTGGCCATGATTTGCCAATGCATCGTTTTTCGGTCAAATTAATACTGTAGGTAAATCTTGGTATCTCTACATGTTGACTTCTAATTCTAATGATGCATAGTTTATTTGATATGAGGTAGTTCTCTGTGAACTTTAGTTACAGGTCTTGCACATCTTTTAATCTATGCTTTATAAAATATATTTCGATTTTTTCCCTCTTCATTGGATACTGTGATCAAGGCTTCAAACTACAATCGTTGTATTTGCATGAAAATTCAACAAATATGGCAAAGAATTAGCCGCTATAGATTGCAATCACACTGCGATGTGGTTGCAGAATTAATCACAAATATGGATGCAAACTGCTATTAAAAACCTTAACTTGAGTTATTCAATGCTGTTTATAAATTTGAAAGGTCAATTAAAAATGTTAACTTTGGGTAAAATTGTTTATATTATTTGTTTTGCAGCCTTTTATGTCAAGTCTTTTTCACGTTCCTTTGTTGTTCAGAATGCAGTACAACTGAATCATCTGAAGATATTGAGAAACAGGAAATGGAAGAGGTGTCAGATGAAGATGAAATCTCATACTATGACACTGCAGAGTACTTTGCAGAACCTGGTTTCAGGTGTGTGTCGTCAGGACCTCTGGTTCCAGCCGACAAGTCTCGGGAACCTCAGATCGCAAGACGAGGAAAGCTTCCTAATCCTGTTGAGAAAGAGAAGGGTGTTAGTCTTTGGTCAATGATCAAAGACAATGTGGGAAAGGATCTCTCACGTATTTGCCTTCCCGTATACTTTAATGAGCCAATATCTTCCCTTCAAAAATGTTTTGAGGACCTAGAATACTCTTACCTTTTGGACCGAGCTTATGAGTATGGAAAATCGGTAAGGCACAAATCATGCTCCAGATTGTGCTATTATTGTCTTGTCAAATGAATATTTCTCTTTGTGCAAATCATACTCTGATCTCTGATTGCTTAAATTTCCCTTAAATTTTCAATAATTTCAGCCGGTGATTTTACATATTTTTTAGATCTTTAGTTTTGAAATGTTTACACTGTACTGCTGCAATTATCATTTCCTTTTTATTGAGTGAGAAAGTGAGTTCGTGCTGGAATCAGACTCAATGTTGAAGTTGGGAACGCAAAATAAAAATATCGTAGTTTTTGCTTGTTATAATTTGACATTGGCGTAGAACGATGGGCCAAACCATTTCTGAACAATGATAATTTTGTATGTGACTAGTGTTTAAATGCTGATTGTTTTGAACATAGATTGATTTAGGCGTGGCATAGTTTGTAATTTTGTATACTTTTTTCTCCCCTTTTTGGTGATCTATGTCTTGGACATTTGCTTGAATATTTTTGACGTTTATACATGAGCCCAATATTAACTAGTGATTGTTTTGATCAGTACGCAAGTATAGTTTCTGCCTCTATACAATGGTCTTTCCTAAATTCAATTAAAGAGTTTGAGGTAATTTTAAGGAGAATTCTACTACAAAGGATTGGGCAAATACTAGAGAGATCTGTCTCTTTTACTTAGTTTACATTTGTGTTTGGTAATTTGTTTACAGATCTTGAGTGTAAAATGTTGCTTCATTTTGATGCTATTGAATGTTGAAACTGTCATTTTCAGGGAAATAGTCTCCTTCGGGCACTGAATGTTGCAGCCTTTGCAGTTTCTGGATATGCATCGTCTGAAGGTCGTCACTGTAAACCCTTTAATCCTTTGTTGGGGGAAACTTATGAAGCTGATTATCCTGAGAAAGGAATTCGCTTCTTTTCTGAAAAGGTAAGTGACTTGTGGATTAATGATGCAGTGTTATGCCTTAGATATGTACATACAGTTATGATGAAGTTTTGTGAAGTTTTTGCTTAGAAATGGTATTATAATTGATTTGAAGTTCTTATATTTTGATTATCACTAGTTCAAACTTTTTCCTTATAGAACAGTTTTAAATACTACTTGTTCAATACCTGCGTTTTATTTTAAAAAATTGGCCCTGTGGTTAAAAAAAGTTATGTAATAATACTTGATAGGTTTTATAAAATGAAGATATATGGTTCCAATTTAGCCTTGATCTGCTACTATTAAAACAGTTTTGCAATGTTAGCACGTTATTATATGAGAATAAAATTTCTTGGATTATATCAAGGTCAGAGGGTGATGTATATTTTTTTAACTCTTTTGAAGTATCTTCTCATCAATTATGGTCAAGCATTGTCAGAAATTTGTTTTTTGATAAAATTACACAAACACTTTTATCGATGTTTTATCATGCCTGGTTACTCTTTAAAATGAGTTGCTTTCTCTATGAAATTACATAAAAGGGCATCATTTTAAGAGTGCAGGTTAAAAAAGCAAGGCATGGTAATTAATGATTCTGCCCCAGGGGGTGGTAGTGAAGTCTTGAAAGATTAATTTTTTTTTCTGCTTTCTGCTTCATTGGAGAAGCTCCATTTTTTATCTTCCTCAACAGGATTTTGTTGGAGTTTAGAGTTAATTGTCTTAGAATTTACCGTATGAAATAAATCGAATGCACATTTCATTTGCAGCTAAATATCTGAATCCTTAAAGAACAATTAAGCTCATCTTAAATTTGCATAAAAGTGATGTACTAAAAGTAAGTTTAAAAAACAAATAAGCCTTGCTAAAAACAAAACAAATAAATTGAAAGCTACTTTCCTACATAAATCCATAACAATGTTATTTCCAACAAAAAATCTTTTTACTACGACTAGTAAGAAGCTTATTCATTTACAAAAGCTTGGCTAACACACTTCATTTTCAGAAGCTAGTTCTAACAGGCCATAAAAAACAGTGATGTTAATCATATAGCTTTTGAGAAGGAAGTGCTATTTAGCCAATTATCTTGGGTCATCTTAAAAATGAAAAAACAAATGAAATTTAGACTTGTGACACTCCTGTGAGCAATTAGGAAATTAGAGCAATATGCATTTTTTCTCATCTATAATACATAAAGCTGCTGTGCCAATTGTGTACCCATCTGTGCATGGAAAATTTCTCTCTCCTGACCTGCCTAACTATTCTTTATATCATTGTGCAACAATCAACTTAACAGGTCAGTCATCATCCAACTCTCATTGCGTGCCACTGTGAAGGTAGAGGATGGAAGTTTTGGGGTGACAGTAACATTCATTCGAAGTTTTGGGGCAGGTCAATTCAGCTTGACCCAGTGGGAGTTTTGACCGTAGAATTTGATGACGGTGAAATATTTCAGTGGAGTAAGGTTTGTGTTGCCGGAATAATTCAGCGTACTTTAAAATATGTGTTGCCCATTTGTGGTTTAAGGCTTTGAAAGTTGTACTAATCTTTTCCCCCTTGTGATTGTTATTTTTGTTAGGTCACCACAACAATTTATAACCTTATCTTCGGTAAAATATACTGTGATCATCATGGAAACATGGACATACGTGGTAATCGCCAGTATTCCTGCAGACTCAAGTTTAAAGAGCAGACTATTCTTGACCGAAATCCTCACCAGGTAGGGCCTAGGAGCTCCGTTGTTCTGCTAATAACTGGCTAGAAGTGGTATTTTCCTTCTGTCTTTTGCAGCTTGATCTGATTAACCTAATACTTAAACTTTCAATCATTCGATTGTTTACCTACCTTTATCAATTCTCTTGAAACCTTTATTTCTTCCCGCCTTTGCTCTCCCGCATTTTCTCACGCAAATTTCCAAAAAGAAGAAATCTTATACTTTTTATTTGTTAAATACCTCACTCGATATAATGTCTCTGACTAGGTGCATGGATTTGTTGAAGATGTTGCGGGGGAAAAAACTGCTGCATTATTTGGCAAGTGGGATGACAGCTTGTACTATGTTATTGGTGATGGGAATGTCAAGTCAAAACATGTAACTTCATCAGATGCATCGATGTTGTGGAAAAGGACTAAACCTCCAACTAATCTCACTCGGTACAATATGACATCATTTGCTATTACTCTGAACGAGCTTGTGCCAGGACTGAAGGTAGTGTTGATGTGTTAAATGATTATTTGATGTGCGCTTCTATTTTCTTATTAGTCATCTCTAATGGTTTTTTATAGCTTTGTCTGATCCCGGGTATTTGATCACGGATTAAAGGAGAAGCTCCCGCCCACGGATTCCAGGCTGAGACCAGATCAGCGGCATCTAGAGAATGGGGAATATGAGAAGGCGAATTGGGAGAAACAAAGGTTGGAGAAGAGACAAAGAATGGTATGTTTACATCTTGCACTTTAATACTGGCCTGCGGTTCTCGACAAGTGAGCGCGCGCGCGCGCACATCCATCCATACATGCATGCATGCATGCATACATGGATATATATAGCTACAGTAGCCAATAGGGGTTGCAAGCTTTATGAGGCTTGTCTGATGAGTTGTAGTATTTATAAAGCATTGATGATGCATGGCTTCTTTTCTAGTGCACTATCGCTTTTTTTTTTTCTACTCAGTATTTTTTGATTTGGTTGTTGATAGAATTCAATGATGTCAGTCCATATAGTTTACACCATCTAATAGGATAAGACTCGTTGTTGTCATTATTTTCTAATGATCTATTTTTGACTTGTTTGTTTGTTTTTATTTATTGGGGCAATAACTTAATTTGAGTTTTTAATTGTGCATAATATCAACCATGCAGTTTTATCATTAATTTTAGTCTGAACTTTGTTGATAAGTACTTCTAGTGTCAGCGTTAAGCAAAACTAAGAAATAAATCGTGTGCAGTTCTGATCCACGATTATCGCTGACATGCTAAGATTTATTCTTAAGCATTCGCATTCCTATTTAGTGCTGGTACATTATTTTCTAGGTACCAGTGATTCTGAATTTGTGCAACCAAAATGCACAGTAGCTTAAAGACAGTAGTACGACATTCTTGTTCTTAATTTTAAAATAGCTTTTCCAACTATACTGATAATTATCCTGGTTCTTGTGGGTCTGCAGTCAAGGAAAATACAAGAAAATGGTTGGAAACCTAAATGGTTTCAAAGAGATGGTGAAAACGGAACATTTCGATACGTGGGTGGGTACTGGGAAGCTAGAGATCATGGAAGATGGGATGGATGCCCAAATATATTTGGTGAATTTAATGGAGACTTGGCACCTCCTTTGGATGCATCTTGATTCCAGTTCAGGTAAGGTAACATTTACACTACTTCGATACGATCATTTGATGAGCTCTTTATGAAGAACTTGTTTATGTATGCTTCCTTTAGAAATCAATTATACGTTTGCATGCATATGTATAAAACTTGTGTGAAAAACAATGCTTATGTGCCATTTTCAGGCATTTATGGTTATGTTCTCAAATCAAGGCATAACAGATTAATATACACTAGTATATCTATTTATCGGGTAAAGTAGCATCCCGCTCCCCCTCATGATATTAATATACATGGTGTTGGATGCAACTGGCAAATAACATTTGGGTACTAGATCCTACTTTACCCTATGTTTATATATTAATATATATCAAGATTCAGTATTTAAATTATTTCCTCCATATATTAATGTGTTGATTGGATGATGTAATATAAAATCTGGAAAGTCGCTTATCTGGGAAAACTGTGTGTTTGGTGTGGACTGAATAATTATTACACTAAAGATGGCCAAACCTGTGACAATGACCTAACAATAATGTTGCAGTTATTGGTAATGAAGGCAGAATTCATATGGGGCAGTGTATTAAGGCCGGAATGAAAGTGACAGTAGAACCTCCTAAAATGGGGCCCTCTAGTTCAGCAGCGTAAACAACAAAGCTTCGTTATTGCCCTTTTGTTGCAAGCACACATATATGGAAGTGATAAAAACCAGAACAAAAGGGCGGGGAAACTAAAATAACGCAACTCGGTTTTCTTACAGTTGCCTAGCAAATATGGGATTTATTTGGAACAAGCCTATCTTGTCAGATGGACGACTTGGATTTTTTTCCCCTTCACCTCGGAAGCATTATTACTTGAATGTATTTATAGCTCTGCAGAGTTTTAATTTTTTGGTCCAGTCATAGTCTCTGAGAACAGAACTCAGCTTAGAGAAGTTGCATCAGAGTGTCCTCTCTATGTTGGGAATATTGTAGTATTATATGCCGCACTTTTATTTTTTTAGGATAAATATATTCATGTTAGTATGTAGTCTTGTGTGTGATTCCTTCTGATATAATATAAACCGCTGCTTCTGCTTCTGCCTAGGTTGCAACATGCATTATTTTCATTGTGGTCTTTATGTTTTTAGAAACTAGATTAGATTACAAGATACAATTTCCTCCTCCGTGAATAAATTGATTTATTTTTTTAGTTATCCTGCTCTTTTAAGATGCATAATACTCTTATTCATATATGAATTGTTTCTTCCGGCTAAGAATAAGTAGGCTCTCGTTAGTCAATGGTCAAAAGTACTCACATTACCAATTTGTTTTACGTTCTATTTCCTCTTTCTTGCTGAGAAAATTAAATGTCCTCTTACTCCTCTGGATGAGACATGAGCAATTATTTGTGGCTAGCTAGTTGTCATGAAAAAGCGGGGGGATTAGGTTTATATAATCCTTCTATTCTTTCCATAAATGTAATTATAGCTTTTTTGTCCATATAATACACTAATTTAAAATAAGACTGTTCCCTAACTTCACTTTATAAATCTGTTGGAATGTGTGTGGCGCGCACACAAATATGCATACATATATGTCACTTTTAACTGATTTAGTAAGATTGAGGAAGTTATCTTAAAATTAACCATCTTTGTTGAGGCTTAGTAGTCCGACATAAATCTTTTCAAGACTTTTTTAAATGTGGGTTTGTGAGTTTGAAACTTTGTGAAGAGTATTGGGAATAATGGGTGCTGAGTTATGACGGGGAAAAACAATCTCTATAATATTATTCTTAATTAGCTACAATAAATTTCAAGTCAATCTTATTCTTCTCTTATAATCTCTCTCCCCACTACACCATTGCTATCAAGTACTTGCTGAGTTATTAAGTTTATGGTCTTGGAAATTTGAGTCAAGTGCATTATTTTTAAACTCAGTTACGTTGTCCTCGCTTCCAGGTCAGTCAAAACTGGTAAATTTATTGTTCTTAAACTGAGTTGATCGAGTTACGGAGATCTGAGTTAAAACTATAACTGACTGTGATAAAATTATAAAAGTACAGAAAAGTGGAGATGAAAGAAGTGGAGGGAGAACATACAGGTGAAGGTGATCATCTTGTAGGGGAAGCAAACTGCAAATTAAATCGGACATGTTTTTTCACAAAATATTTTGTTCCTTTTTCCCAACATTTTCGTCCTTTTCTGTAATTTTGTCAATGATTTGATTTGTAAAAAAGACAAGAAAAAGAACTATACAGCTTAAATCCTCATTTTCCTTCTCCCCATAGTTGATGTAACACTATTACATAAATTCATGTTCAAAATGAATATCTAAGACTGCAATATCCCTAAACCATGATAATTGATAATCTTCATATTTATAATACATCCGTCATTATGTTTGATAAACAAGGTATTTTTGAAGAAAATGTTAATTACTTTATACATTTCGCTAAATAATTTATAAATAAGGTTATACAAAGATTTTAGAAGGGGACTTGTAAGTAAAACAAAAGGGACTGTATGATTGATTTTTGAACTATCTTGTTTCATCTTTAGTAGCTAACAACAAATACTAATAAATTAAACTAAAATTAATTAATTTTTTTAAATTTTCAAAACTAACGTCAATAAAGCTCAATTAAAAGTGTTTTTTTAAACAAAAGGTGTTCTATTGTTAGTTAAACAATTGTTTAATTGGTTCATGAGAATCAAAGCAAACACAACTCAAGTCTTAAAGATAGGAGCTAGAGAATGTATTTATTGTGATTCTAAATATAAAATTTATTCCATTTTACCATTCAAATTTATAATGCATATAGTTAGGAAATGTATTTTAGGGAACTTGACACACATTCGACAGAGACAACTAACTCAACTAATTTCCATCATATAAACAATTTAGTCATCTAGCTTGTAAATTAAGGATCAAAAGTGGTAATATGTAATTGAAGAAAAAAATTTAATGTTTTAAACAAGATACCTCACACTAAAAACCATTGAGAAAATACTCATGACAGATAGGAAGGAGTAATCCCTAAGATGGCTATCCTACTTCATTCTATTCTTGAACCAGATAATTAATTTGTATAGTGTAGGCAAAAAAAAAATTACTTTGCACAGATTAAAAATTAATTAAATCAGTTATTTATACAAAAATATGTATTGGTGTTTCTAAAATACATTCTTTTATTATTTGCATTGAAATTACCCATCACTGAATTCCTTAATATATGCAATCAATATGAACTGTTTAGACAAAAATTATAAATTTAAGACAGCATAAATTAAAGTTTTAAATTTAAAATGAAAGTAAACCCCAAGGATTTAGTTTGGAAGAAGGGATTAGTAATCCTTCACTACCCATTAAGAAATATGCTTACATTTAGTATTTGTCACATGATATAATTTCTTCCAACAAAAGGATATCTAACATGCTTTGCACAAAAAAATAAACCCCTTGATTACTCGTAGATTTAGAACCGGGGGCCAGTGTGATATACAACCTCCTAAAGAAAACTTAAAGAACTAAAAGAGAGACTAACGGCGTTAAGTTTAAGGGATTGAAAGTGCACATTTTAAATTTAAAGGACTAAAGTGAAACCTGACGCAAACATAAAGGACTAAAAGTATACTTTAGCTTTTTAATTATTTGTCAGAGGATTCCCAATTTTTTTGTTTCGTGTTTGGATTAGTTTCGACCAATCGTGTTATATTTCACATATTACGTGAGATTATGAATTATTATTCTTTGGATTACAGTAAGATTATTAATTATATGTCTCCTCAACTATCACCAAACATAACACATTGGCTTTCGGTAGGAAAAGAATTGGTTGAAATTATCCATGGATCAGAATTAGGCAATGAATTAGTTTTTTTTTCTTTCCTTCTTCCTTTATAAAAAAATTACCCATGGATCAGAAGATTACGTACAGAAAATTCCTAATAAATTTAATTTTTTTTACAAGTTTGACTTATGCATAACGATTCGTTTTACAAATATAAAAGTTTGGTTGTAAGAATAAATTATTAAATTTGACTTATAAGTATATAAGTTTGATCTATAAATATGAATTTTGGACTATTTATATTTTTTACTTTGACAGAATGCATAATAGATAGTGGTTAAGTTTGCTGTTTCCCTTTTTGGTAATTAGTTGCAACTTCCAGTTAGGTTGTTAGGAGGTTACTGTGTAGTTAGCTTATGGTTTAGTTTGTTTCAATTTGTTATTTATCAAGACTTCGCCACGTGTATAAAAGAAGGACCGTACATGCAGTACAACAGAGTAATGAATATACGCAGTTTTCAGTGCTCGGCTCTTCTGTATTTTTCTCACTTTCTCCTATACTATGCACTTCTCATTCACAAGTCATGTCATGGTATCAGAGTATTGATGAGCATTTCCGCCACTGCCGTAACTCCTCCCAACTCTGAGCATTAACGAGTACTTCACCCTCACCGTGATAACTCCTAACGCTAGTATGTCGAGTTCCTCTTCCTCAACTGATGTTGTAGCTGTTACAAGCCTAGCCTCTGATCCCACTCAACTCATCTCTAATCCTTATTACTTACATCCGAATGAGAATCCCGTCCTAGTTCTTGTAAGTCCTGTTCTTACTGGATCCAATTACCACACATGGTCCAGAGTTATGAAAATTGCTCTCCAATTTAAGAACAAGTTGAATTTTGTAGACAGTTCCATTACTGCGCCATGGCTTTCAGATCCTCTACATCCTGCTTGGCTTCGGTGCAACACGATGGTCAGCACTTGGATTACTCATTCTCTTTCTCCTACCATTGCTCAGAGTATTTATGGTTAGACAAAGCCTACGACATATGGATAGATTTACAAGACCGATTTGCTCAGAGTGACATCTTTTGTGTTGCTGAACTCCAGGAAGAAATTTTCTCATTCAAGCAAGGAGATCTTCCAGTTAGTGAATACTTCACCAAGTTGAAAATAATGTGGGATGAATTCATCAGTCTCCGTCTAATTAGACGGTGTTCTTGCAATTTTATTTGTTCTTGCAGCAGTTACCGTGAGCAAGACTATGCCATTCGCTTCCTAAAGGGCCTTAATGACCGATTCAGCACTGCAAAATCCCAAATCATGCTCTTGGACCCCTTACCATCGGTTAACAAGATCTTTTCACTAATCTTGCAGCAAGAACGTGAGATGCATATAGACACAGATTCCATGGTTCTATTCAACAAAGGTCCACCACAGTACTCAGGAGCTCCTTCAAAGAACCATACCAAGGACACTAATGCAAAGTTCTGTACATACTGTAACAGACCACGGCACGCTGTTGATACTTGTTACCGCAAACATGGCTTCCCATCGGGCTTCAAGTTCCAGAACCAATATGCAGCATCGGCCTATTAGTTCCAGTCTCAAGAACAATCTTCTATGCCAGAACAGAAACACACAACTCCTGGCATCTCTCCTAACCTTTCACCTCAATTCACATAAGAACAGTATCACAAGCTCCTACAACTTGTTCAATTTGCTTCATCAAATCCTTCGTCTGCTTCTACTCCTGCCATTCACAACCTCAGTTCCCTCCCTTTATCTACTGATAATTCAGGTAACACTACCTCTATTTCCATACACTCTTCTTGGATCATTGATACAGGAGCTACTGACCATGTTTGTCACTCTCTTCACTTGTACTCCAATTATAGACATACTTCTCCTATTTCTATCAAGCTTCCTAATAATAGTCATATAACTGCCACAATCCCAGGGACCATACGTCTCTCTGATTCTTTGACACTTAGAAATGTTTTCTATATTCCTGATTTTGCCTTCAATATCCTTTTTGTCTCCAAACTCACTTTGTCTGCTCATTGTTGCTTTCTTTTTCTATTTTCCATTTGTTACATTCGGGCGCTCTCCCTTTGGAGGACGACTGGTACAGCTGAGTTAGTTGAAGGACTATACATTCTCCATCCTGCCAAACTCAAGCATACACTAGCCACTTCAATTTCTAAACTACCAGCTCTTTCACCATCATTTGACTTGTGGCATCACAGTTTAGGTCACACTTCACAATCCACTCTAAAGATTTTACACCAACAATTTCCTACAATTACTTGTAACACAAAGCATGGGCCATGTGATGTTTGCCATATGGCCAAGCAAAAACGTTCAAGTTTTCCTGTAAGCACCTCAATGAGCAATAAAATCTTTTCCCTTATTTATGTGGACATATGGGGTCCTTTTTCAATTCCATCAATACGAGGTTTTAAATACTTCCTCACAATTGTAGATGATTATAGTCGTTTTACTTGGCTATTTTTCATGAAATCCAAATCTGAGTTCAGAGTTTATCTTCAGTCCTTCATAGCTTATGTTGAAAATCAGTTTGCTGTCAAGGTTCACACCATTCATTTAGATAATGGTCTTGAATTTTCTATGCATTCTTTTTATCAATCTAAAGGAATAATTCACCAAACATCTTGCATTAATACTCCCCAACAAAATGGCATCGTTGAAAGGAAGCACCAACACATTTTGAGTGTTGCTAGAGCCCTCCTTTTTCAGGCTAAACTTTCAAAATTATATTGGTGTTTTGTTGTTGCTCATGCTACCTTCCTTATTAATAGATTACCTTCCCCCATTATTGACTATAATACACCCTTTACTTTACTCCACAATTGCCCTCCAGCATACTATGATTTGAAGGTCTTTGGTTGCATATGCTATGTATGTACTCCTACACACAATCACTCTAAGCTTGATCCAAGAGCCTCCAAATGTATTTTTGTGGGATTTCCTGAGCACACTAAAGGTCATATCCTTCTGAACTTGCAAGCCAATAACATTTTTATTTCTCGAGATGTTACCATCTATGAATTTCACTTCCCTTATATTGATGTTACATCACATGCTTCTGCCATTTCCCTCCCAACTGAGACAACTCCATTGGACTATGACACTACAACGTTCCCTGTTTCAGTTTCCACTACCAACCCTATTACTGCACCTATACCTCCAGCTTCTTCCTCTACACCCCCATAAGTCCATACCACCTTTCTCCTCCTTCTCCATCATTACCCACATGAATTTCTGGTAGGCCACAAAAAGCACCCTCTTACTTGCAGGATCACTACTGTTCTTCCCTCACTACCTCAGTGCATCATTTTCCTCAGGTAACAAATATCCTTTATCATCTGTTCTCTCTTATCAATCTCTCTCTCCTTCCTATAAACGTTTTTGTTCAAACATTTCCTCTGATGATATTCCTACCACATATCGACAAGCTTCCAAATTCCAGCCTTGGAGAGATGCTATGGCCAATGAAATTACTGCTCTGGGACAGAATCACACTTGGACTCTTACTCATTTATCTCCTGAAAAATCTCCCATTGGATGTAAATGGGTTTACACTAAGAAATATAAGTCAGATGGCTCCTTAGATCGGTACAAAGCTCGCTTGGTTGCCAAAGGTTTCACTCAGACTGAGGGGATAGATTTTTTTTGATACTTTCTCACCCGTTGCTAAAATGACCACAACAAGATTACTCCTTGCTCTAGCTTCCACAAACAATTGGCATCTCCACCAACTTGATGTGAATAATGCATTCTTACATGGTGACCTTGATGAAGAGGTTTATATGGTCTTACCTCCTGGTTTTCAATCCTCAGATTCTTCACTGGTTTGTAAACTTCACAAAGTCCCTTTATGGTTTAAAACAAGCTAGCAGACAATGGTTTCATAAATTGTCTTCTGTGCTTATTTCCTTTGGCTATACTGAATCTAAGGCTGACTACTCATTATTCATTAAGGCTTGTGGTTCTAGTTTTACAGCACTACTTGTATATGTAGATGACATTCTCCTAGCTGGCAATGATTTATCTGAGATTGAATTTGTCAAGCATAACTTGGATTCTCGGTTTAAGATAAAAAATTTAGGACCTGTCAAGTATTTTTTAGGACTTGAGGTGGCTCGTAATAAAGCTGGTATCTCACTATGCCAACAGAAGTTTGCTTCTAATTTACTACTAGATGCAGGGTATTCTGATTGCAAGCCTGCTTCAATCTCTATGGATCGCAATGTTAAGCTTTGTGTAGAAGGTGGGACTCCTTTGATAGACAAATCTGCTTATCACCAACTGGTTGGACGGTTGCTGTACTTAACTACCACTCGTCTAGATATTTCATTTGCTACTCAACAATTGTGCCAATTTATGGCCAATCCCACTGATCTACATCTTCAAGATGCGCATAGAGTTCTTCGCTACATTAAGGCTTCTCCAGGCAAGGGTCTTTTCTTCCCTTCCAATTCTGCATCTCAGATAAAAGGCTTTAGTGATAGTGATTGGGCTGCTTGTGTGGATTCCCAGAGGTCCATTACTGGTTATTGCATCTTTCTTGATAATTCACTTATTTCTTGGAAAACTAAGAAACAACCAACTGTTTTAAGATCTTCTTTCGAGGCTGAGTACCGTGCACTTGCTGTAACTACCTGTGAAATTCAATGGTTATTATATTTACTTGACGATCTCAAGGTTTCTCATTCACGTGCTGCCTTATTATACTGTGATAATCAGTCTGCTGTCCAGATTGCCTCCAATCCTACATTCCATGAACGCTCTAAGCATATTGAACTTGATTGTCATTTGGTTCGTGAGAAAGTTCAAGGTGGTGTCATTCGCCTTCTTCTAGTTCGTTCTCAAGATCAGTTGGCTGATATTTTTACCAAGCCATTATCCCCAGGTCCCTTTCATTTCCTCCTCTCCAAGCTGGGCATGATCAATATCAATGCTCCAGCTTGCCCGGGGGGTGACAGAATGCATAATAGATAGTGGTTAAGTTTGTTGTTTCCCATTTTGGTAATTAGTTGCAACTTCCAGTTAGGTTGTTAGGAGGTTACTGTGTAGTTAGCTTATGGTTTAGTTTGTTTCAATTTGTTATTTATCAAGACTTCGCCACGTGTATAAAAGAAGGACTGTACATGCAGTACAACAGAGTAATGAATATACGCAGTTTTCAATCCTCGGCTCTTCTGCATTTTTCTCCCTTTCTCCTTTACTGCACTTCTCATTCACAAGTCGTGTCATACTTGAAAGCCAACTTTTAAATGGTCTTGATTAAAGTTTTCTTTGATAGGCTGTATTTCTCAAATGGCTTACATGAAGACTTTTTTCACTCAATAAATTAAAAAATAATAATAATTAGATTTCAAAATTTTAATTTAATACTCCTTTCAGTCCTATTATTGGTCTTTAATATCAGATTAATTAAAAAAATTTAATAAAATGTTTATAACAAATCTTATACCTGTAATAAATTTTCTTATCCGGAACCTATCAATAATTTTTCCTTTAATCCTTCTCATCAATGAAGTTAAAATTTTGGTGAAAAAATAGTAAGCAAAGTGGGAAAACGATTGCAAGCATTATGTTAGTACTTAAATAAAAGTCATGCGTTTGTTTCAAAAATTTAGGAAACATTGGGAGTTTGGCAATTTACTATCTCCTGTTCTAAATATAAGCATCAATTCATAGTGTAATTAAATGTAAGTCTATGTTTGGTAGGAGCAGGGCCTCTCCATTAAGTCATCTCTTCATTTAGCCTCCACTTACATCAAACGGTATACAAAAAAAATGGTCAACCTCTTTTTCAAAAGTAACTAATAACAGTTTTATAAATTAAATTAATAAATATGAATTGTTCCAATATTGGGAGACTATATTTGAATATTTTTTCAGAATTGGTTTAGTATTTTTTTACTAATTTATTTAATTGTAAACAATCAATTTATATGTTATATACGAATTGTAACTGTTTGATTTCATTAGAGGCTAAATAAACACTGCTAGATTTCAATTGATGATAAATAAAAAGGTGGCTTAATGGACAAGCCCTAGCCCCTGTTTGTAGTGTAATTTACATCGGAAGAAGTATTTTTACTTTTTAGAGTGAAAAGGGGAAGAAGATAAACACAGTTTTCTTACATGGTAGGGGAAAAACATTATTATAGACCCGTTATTGGGTAATATTATAATACAACCTTGCATTTCGAAATGTAAAAACGACATCATGTATATAATACAAAAAGATGTCGTTTTACCAACATAAACATGATACTTCGCATCACGCTCATGCACACAATCCTAATCCTACGTAAAACCTTACTTTGTCATTTTTTCTCTTGCTTAAACTTGAGGATGCTAAGTCACATTAAACTACACACAATTGTAAAAATGCCACAAAGAAAGAAAGAAAGGTTCAAGAGATTATTGATTTTGGACTACTCTAATATCAAAGTCTTCACGTTTTTGTTGGTCCTAACCTAATTTACCCGGCGAGACCAAAATCTCTGGGATTTAGGGCCAATTTGGATCATCTTATTTTAAATGATATTGCTCTGGTCTATAAGGAGGTAAATATATGAGAGTAGCTAGTTTTATTTTGTAAATTTTTTAAAAGTCGTTTAAAATAAGCCGTTCCAAACTAAGCCTAGCCTTCTTCTCATGCATGAAAAGCAACATCCTCCTCGTCGCCTTCCATTAATTTTATGCCTTCCTCAGCAAGTCTCTTTTCCTTATACACATACCCTTTTGCACAAAACAAGTATACGGCGAAGTTCAAAGCACATAAAATAGCCAGAAGCCAATAGAAGTTATAGAGCCTCCCTTGGTTCAGATTATCTGATAGCCATGACTTCCTGTGACCTGTCACCTTGTTAACTATCGTCACCAACACTGAGCTGAAGAAAAACCCTAATGACAGTGTGCTCAAGAACAGCCCTGTGCTCATCGTCTTCATTCCTTTGGGACATTCTCTTAGGAAGAAATCTAACTGTCCAATGTACGTAAATGCCTCCCCAGCCCCAACAATTAAGAACTGTGGAATCAACCTGAACACACTTATCGGAATCGTCGCATGTGGGTTATTTGTCAGCCCATGTGATTGCGCAGATCAGAGCCGTTTGATCTCGGGACGGCGGCTGCGATCATGGCAATGATCGAAAGGGACAATCCGATGCGTTGCAATGGGGTCATTCCGTGGGGGTTGTTGAGGAGTTTTCTTGTGATGGGAACGATGATTCTGTCGTAGATGGGGACTACGACAAGGATACTTCCGACCAAGAAGACGGTGAGTGATGCCGGAGGGATCTCAAAGGATTTTCCGATGTGGAGGTCCATGGTGGAGGCTTGGGAGACTGAGAATATGGTCATCTGGGCGTGGACTGTCCAAAACATGATGGTGGTTGCCCATATGGGTAACATTCTTATTACTTGCTTCACTTCTTCAACATCAGTTAGGGTTGATAGATACCATTTTCTCTCTGTGGTTGTTGCTTCAGGAATTTCGGGGTTCTTTATCGCTGCCTTGTCCAAGAATCTGCACATCAAAATTTGAAGGAACATTGGCAAAAAAAAGAAGGTCAGATTGTATATACTCCCACAAACATATAAATGCTGTATACTTGAAGAAGTCAATAAACATGGCACACTCTATTTAGGATATGCATCCATTTTATCTCTAATATTTATAGTTTTCCCCAAATTATGTTTTTAAAAATGATATATATATATATATATAATCTAGTGTCATATATGGTTTTGTTAGGGAGATTAAATTATATTGGTTAAATTTTATAATTATTATTTCATTTTCTAAATCTCTCCAAGGTTTTTATATTAACGACTAGATAAGTATGAAAACATAATAAATCCAGTTGGGAGAAGAAAAGACAATTGCCCTCAAGCATGCATAGACAAAGAGTGGTCCTTCTGGTTTTGTTGATCGTTAATTATTATCCAAAAGAAACAAGCAAATTAAGTCATTAGATGTGTTTTTAATTTTCCACAAGAAGGCAAACGACTTCATGGCCATTTTATTTTAACCTCTGGTTCGATGTGTACATAACTGTGAACTGATCTCCGAACATAGACGCCCACCCAGCTTCAATTCATTCCATTTATAGCAAACCTTTCAATAATACTCCTATTGTTTTCTTCTTGATAACCAATATTCCAACCACCTACCTAAGCGAAGCCAATAATTTTAGTAATCAATCAGCAATTAAGAAAAATCAAAGCTGACCAGTATTGTCATAATTGAAGAATGAAGACAATTATGTTACTTAATTATTGTTTTCCCGCTCGCATCTAATAGGGAGTCTTTTTTACTAGGGAAGCTACTTATATACATACACATATATTACACTTTTGGTCCTTAATACAAGAGCAATTTAGCTAGTTTAGATAGATTAAGACAAATTTTGTGATTATAAAAAATATGATCTGATTTCCCTAAAATGCTCGTATACTCCTCTAATCCTATTTATAGGATAGATCAATATTTTTTATCATATTTCTAAGTAATGTGATTAACTCTTTTATATGAATATACAATTTTACCATTAATTTATTATGTAAATACTTTTGTTTTTATGGTGTATATAGTTTATATATTTATAAAGATAAAATTGTTAAATTTTAAGATATAGTTAATTATTTTTAAAATTTTCCTTGTGTTTTCATGAGTCTACATGTTACATGTCATAAAAAATTAAACAAAGTTTTGCGTTAACTGTTGAGGGCCTAACACAACCCCCTCTTTTACCCCAGCTTGAGACAGGCTTTTGACATAGGCGGAGTTGTTATATAATAGAGCACAATGACATCATATGATTCAAGGAGATGGTCTATGATGCAATATAATAGCGTCGTATGATTCATATAGTCAATTCCACCTAGTAGGGTAGTGCTTTAATTTGTTGTTGACGTTATGACTCTTTGTGTTGAGGGGTCTATTGTATTTAATTATTATATGAATAAATAATATGAATATATAAGCAATTATCAGTACTCTACTGGATTATGACAGATTGATATAATTAACAAAACTAAACCGTATAAAGTCAGTGCATGGTTGGTTGATATAGAATGAAGTTGGCTGATTATTATCTGGATTTTCGGTAGATCTAAATTCTAGTTTGGTGTTTTGATCAAAAAAAAAAAATTCTAGTTTGGTGCCTTATAGTGTTTTTTAAAATTTATTTTTATTCTTGCAAAAAAAAATGATCGAAATTTGTCCCTCTGTGTGTGTAGAGGGCCGTTTTCTTGATTTAGCCTCTTAGCTAAAAACATTGGTATAATCTATAATATTCTTTGATCAAAATGAGAAATACATACCTAAGTAAAAAAATTTACTATTACCAATAATTTTATTTTATAGATAATAAATGGAAAATTTTTGACCAGATTGATAAGGTAATTTTATTTAAGTCTAAAATGAGAAATACTATTTGCAAAAGTGCACATCAATAAAATAATAAAGACAATTCTTTGAAGAAATAATTTTAAAGAATATGCTATATTTAAATATTTAAGTTTATATTAAGTTTCAATTTAATCCCTTAAGTTTAAAAAATATATTTTTAGTCATTTTGCCTTAACATCGTTAGTTTCACTTCAACTATGATTATGCAATTAAATGATAATAAAATGTGATTAAAATTTAAAATATAAAAATGATTATATTAAATAATTAAAATGTAAACATATTTTATCAGTATTTAACTGTAGAATCACCATTTAAATTTAATAAGCTAACATTTTCCATTAAAATAAACTAACGTTGTTAAAATAAAAAGGACTCAACATGTACTTTTAAATTTAAATGATCAAATTGAAATTTGATGTAAATTTAAATGATCAAATGTATGCTTTACCCTAAAAATAAGCCATTTGTAACTTTCACTTTTTCTTGATCTCTACATTTTTATGTAAATTTAGATAAAATTGGGAATCCTAAATTTGATCTATAAATTATCAATCAAATGTTTTTATAAATGTTTAGATGTTATAATAAATTTTAAGGAAAGCTTATCAAATTTAAGGAAAATGTGTCAGTGAACCTTTTCCAAAACCCTAATTATAACAAGAAGTTTAAATCTTTATGTAACTTCTAATTCCAACTGGATATATAACCATTCTTTATGTACCATTCTTGAAAATATTATGATTCATTCGAGTTTTATATCCTGTATCAATATATTGATATGAATAATTACAATTTTTTTTTGGATATGATAATTGCAAGTTCTGATATCACTTATATAATAAACAAAAATTCCACGAATTTTTTTAAGATTCTCAGGCACATTTGGAAGCAGCGCCATGCAATTGCATTAATAGAGGGAGAAATACTTACATACTCTTGGAGTGTCACGTGATCCATAATATGTCAATAAAAATGTTCTAAATGTCTTATATTGTGGGTCCCACAAATATATATCATAATGAGTTATAGAGAAAGAAAAATAATAAGGAGAAATTTATGGGATTAGGATCCTAATAGAATATACTTGAATTATTTTTATTGGGTAAAGTATGGATAATATATTATTTCATGAGTATGTAAGTATTTCTCTGTAAGAAGGATCCATATCCGAAAGCATTATTAATGGAATTGATAAAGACGTTCACGACGTGGAATAAGAAGCTTAGTGATAATCATATAACTGCCAAATTACTTCGATCACTATATATTAATTAAGATTATCATTTAATTCATTCGTTAATGACTATAACTCCTCTTGTCTCACTTATACACAAGTTTACAGTTTTGTTATGCCTTCGCATTATTCCCTACTTACCATTTCTTCATTTCCTTCTTTGGAAATTAAAGTTTCGATATTGTAGTTACAACCAAGGTTATCAAAATCGGACCGGTGAATGAACCGGACAAGGCAGTGGGTTAAGGGTTAGTGGGTCAGACCGGAGTCAAATCGAGAGTCAGACCGGTGAGGAATAAAAAATTAAAAAAATAAATATTATCATACATTGACACAATCAAACTATTGAAAAATTAAAAAAATAAGTAGTAAATTCCATTATTAACAAAATAACAATTACCAAATCAATAATATATTTATAGATTATCTATTATCCAACGTTATTTATTGTTTCAAAATTTCAAAATATATATGGTAAGGGGACATTTTGTTTTTCCTTCTCACATTTTGCTTTTCCCCATCAAACACCAAAATGTTCTTTTTCATGTATTCTATAAATGGGACAAGAGCAATCAACATGCAACAAAATGACAGTATAGAAGATTAAGTGAGAAAATACCAACTTGTATTCTTCTAGGGTGTATATAGATTTATCCTTCAACTTACACTATAATTGATCGTGCTGTCTTCATTCATCTTAACACCCCATATTTTCTCTCAGATGTATATATGCCTTCCAATGATGAAGAAAATTATAATCCCTCAAGCCGTGTTTCATACTTTTTTGCTTCTATTACTCATATCACACTCTAATCCAACAACTTCACCTTCATCATAATAAATTTTGGTAAAAAAGTAAAAAAAAAAAAAAAAAGCTGACCGGGTCAACCCACCCAAGCGGGCGGGTTGACCGAGTCACTCCCGGATTGGCCGGGTTGATCCCAACCGGAGGTCAGAACCTGAACCGAACCGGACCAGTGGCCGGTTCATCGGTTTCCGATCCGAACCGGCCGGTCCGGTTTTCATAACATTGGTTACAATTCATTCCTCTTCCTTTTCCTTTTAATGTGAATTAAGATAATGAGAGATTCTTTAAAAAACATTATTTTTATTTTGTGACAACTTACATGTCTCTTAATTAGCATCCATACCATCTTTTATTAATATATACGAACATAGATACTAATGATTATAGTTAAGGAAACTGTGAGAATCCAGTAACATAGAAAAAATCACAAAGACCTGATTAAAAATAATAAGGATTGGCGAATTAATTGAGTGCTTCATACTTGATTTGGTAGTACCCACGTGTTCAAACAAAAATGTTGGATGTAGCCAAGTCTCCTAGTTTATGAATAGCAGCATTTTTTGTTTGAGTTTGTACCATATTTTATATTAATATTGATGATCATGTAATTATTTTTAAATTTGTTGGTTTTATTGTTAGTGTAATTTTCTATGTTCTTGTTTTTTCCACATGCGTCTTATCTTTTGGTTCCCTTTTCTTTTCTTAGATCATTGCTTGCTTAAAAAGCTATGGGATGCCCCATTCAAATATTGACACACCTATTTTATAGATGTAAATTAGGACATGTGAAGATTAAATTTCAGAGCCATTGAATTCCCACCACAATTTTGATTATATATATTTCCCTTCGATGACAATCGTTTGAACTTTGACTCATCCAATTAAACATATTAGTTAATAAATAATTTTGGATCCATAAATGGCTTTTCCAGGAAGTCATTAATTGGCCTTTCGTGATGTTGGAAGAGCCTCTAATTATTTAATGTATTATGGAAACCATAAAAGAATTAATAGATAATAAAAAAAAGTCACGTAATGGAAGAGAGCTCGTCCACGTTTGACGTTTTCATATAATGCTGATTTTGTACTCAAAATCAAGTTGTCTTCATGACCTCATCTTCGCAATCCATTTTCAAATTTCAAGAAGTTGCGCAGAGAATTTGATGTCAAAGAATTAATTAATTATGAATGATGCAGTCTTTAGTAAATTCCATATTCATATATCCTAGCTAGTATTTTTTTTACCATGTGTATGTGAATAGATGACATATATATATATATATAGAATTAATATGAATGTTAATTAGTACATATATATATATTATATTGCACATTTCTGTACAATAACATATACTGGACAGGAAAAACCGACTTATTAGTCATCACCATCAGATTGTGACTTTCAAATTTTTCACTTAGTCGATTAATATTTCAGTTTTTGGTTAAGACGAAATCTTTGTATTTTAGTCACGTTAAGCATGGATATTTTTTTACTGGACACAATTTTATTCGAGTACTATTAGACAGTAAAAATGAACATCTATCTATGTGAAAATTCAAACCTAGCTTGATTCATGCATGTCACAAGGGATAAATCCTTTTCTTCAACTCAACCCTATTAGTATGATGTAACCATATTTTATATACGGTTTATCTCTTTCTAGCTAGCTCTTATAATTTCTTTTTCTTTTTTCCGTTGAACAGCTCTTATAATTTCTTTACGAGTTAACAACAAGCTTTTAATTCAAGTTATATAAGTACTTTATGATTCTTGATCGTCATCACACTTGATGGGTCTAATATTTGTTTGGATTAACTAATTTAAATGATTTTATACTGTAAAAAGATGAATATGTAAAAGAATTTTTTTTTGTAAAATGTAAAAAATATTTTTTAGCTTTTTTCAAAAGGTTTCTTAATTCAGTTTAAAATAATGGATCTTTCTCATGCAGAGACAATATTATATCATGAATATGAAAATAATGAAGTAATTGATTGATTGATTAGTTAACCAGATCATACATCAAAGTCTACAGACTACAGGGTATCTAGCTAGACATGAATATACTAGAATATTGCAACATGAAATAATGTATTACAATATCCTTAGGGCTTTATTTTATACAATATGTTATTGTTACTATTTTCTTATTCCCTCCTATCTTTAAACAACGCATCAAGTTTCAAATTTTTATGAATTTGTGGCGTAGTGCTAGTCAATTAAATGTGAGTTATAAATTTTTTTTAAAATCCATCACAATTTATTTAGAGCAACTGCAAATATATTATACCATCCCATTAGTAATATAAGTCACTTTAATTAATTCATCATAATAAAGAAATGACAGCTAACTCATTAAATTTGACTTAAAATTGTTTAACTTTATCCAAATTAAATATGGTTTTAAAGTAAATAGAAAACATAAAAAAATCCATATTTAAGAATTAAATTACAAAGGTAAAATCGACACATATAGATTAATTATTTTCTAAGTAACTTATATCATTGACAATAATTTATGTTAAAGTGTTTTTTTAAGTACTTTTGGGAGTTTTCCTATACCTCTTCATGGGTTCATTCAAGTAATTAATGATTCTCATGTCCAAAAAAGATACAAGCCCAGTTGCTAGATGCTGTTTGTTGCTGATGTATACTCCCCTAGCCCTAATGATAAGGTAAAGAAAAAGAAATATATGTCCTATTATGATTGTATTGATTTAGGGAATCTCGCTCCGGTCCTATTTATCCATCTGATCATATTTATAAGGCAACGAGAGAAAGTTTTGTTTGATTATATTTATAAGTCATATCATTAAATTTTGTATGTGAATGCACATTTACACTTTTCATTTATCATATGTTAACTTTGGTCTTACGAATTATAACGGATACTAAATAGAGATAAGGTTTAAAATTTTTGAATTTTAAGAGAGAGCTAAGGAAGTTTGAATATTTCCTTTGCATGTACGGTGTGAAATAAGATGAAATGATTTATAAATGGAATTAAAACAGTATAAACATCATTTTATCTCATGAGTCAGTCCTTTATTTAAATAAGCAACAATTTTTCTTTTCTAATTAAATATTAAATAACTTTTTTATTTTTACTTAAAATTAGCTCTATATTTTTATCATCTTTTTTTTTTCCTCCAATCATTATAAAAAGGAAGTAAAGGAAACAACTATTGATGAGCAAGTTGATCTATTACAACTTGTTCGCAGCTAAAGAGCCACGTGAAGTTTTAGTAAAGGGTGGATTGCAGTATTGGTTTTGAAATTTTAGGTATGGTCCGTGATTCGCATTGAATGAATCTTTTCGTATTCAATGCACGCATGAGAAATGTATAGTCAGGTTGTTGTGTTGTTGACTTGTTTTAATTTCTTTGAATGGCAGCGAAAACAATAATTATTTAATAAATAATAAAAAACCGTTCTATATGTGCTTAATGCAAGGGATCTTTTTAAATATAAAATTTTATTTATATTGCAATTTACATCGCTAATGAGGTCTTGTATATGCTATCTCATTTTTTAATATAAGAGTAAATTGACATTTTCCTTTAAAGATTACAGAAACTAGTTAACTGGTATTTATCATTTTTCTTATAATTAATTTGATTTATTTATAAACAGATATATAATCTAATAGTACACATATATTTTTTAATAATATATCTTATAATTAAGCAATTTATTCAATTCTTTTAATTTCTTAAAAAAATTAAATAACTCTTTTTTTTAAAGACAAGAGGTAAACAGTATTTAAGATAGGATGGAATATGTGGTAAATATAATTTTGTTTAATTCTTTATAGTTAGAAGGTTTGTCCCATGTTGGATGAGATTATGAGCGTTTGTCTTGGGATGTTAATAACATATATAAAATTGATTAAAGTTGTCTTCGCTTATCAAAGCAAAAAAAAATGTCAACTTGTAATTAGTTTATTACTACTCTCGAAGTTTACGTATAGTTTACCGACTAATTAAGATAGATCACATATGAAATGAGGTTTTTTTTTATTTTAGATTTAGATTCTGACCTAATATTTCTCTCCTGCTAATTTTGAATTGAGATTAATATCTAAGTTAAAAAAGTGATAATACTTTAGAACTAATCTTACTATAAATTTTAAATATGAAATAATTATTAAACGCGTAGAGCAAAATTTTTTATTTTAAATAATTGTATTTGATTGTTTTAGATGAAACCTATCAATAATTATTCATTATTAAGAAATTTATATTTTAAACATGAGAAATAAAAAATATTTTTTAAAAAAAACTATTCATGCATTTATATTTATATTATAACGACAATATTTATAATTATTCTTTCATAATTATCTGTTTTATTGTATATATTTTGCGAGTATAATTATATAATATATAATTTTTTATACATAAGTATAATTATAATTATATTTATCCAATTTTTTTAATTATAATCCTTTATATTTTATTAAACTTGAACATTTTCTCAGGTTTGAAAAAAAACAACTTACATAAAATAGGGGCAAACCAAACAAACAACGTAACGTTGAAACTCCTCCCCTCCCCTCCACCGGATCAAACAGACCCTAACACATATTTAATAATTTAACTATTACTCTTTGATATTTAAAAATTATTAAAATGAATTTATAATAAGAAATTGAACAGAGTGGTAGTTGAGATTTGATCAATATAATTTTAGCTAGATTGAAATGGAGGTGCACGGGAGTGCGAGAGAGAGAGAGAGATATATATATATATATATATTCTATTTATAAGTCATTTTTTACATAAAATAAAAAATTTTAAATTTTTCCCTCTTGAAATTTAATAATTTTTTAATTTTACTCTTATTTAATATATAAACACGCCATACTTTAAGAGTACAAAGTATAACCAATGATAAATTAAATATAAAATTATATATTCATACCAAGAATTTAGTAACGTTATTTGTGACGTAAAAAACATTATCTCATTCTCTGTCTGCTTTATAAAGGGTAGGAGAACTAAGAGGGGTATGAAAGAAAAGAAACAAGACATCTTATCACAAAATCAACACTTTAATTTCCTCTATAATTGGTATTTCAAAATGATTCATGAACATTATATAGAACCTTCATTGGCATGTTTGGAAACACTTTTCAACCTTCATAAGTGCGTTGCACAGTGCCAAAAGTCCATAAAAATTACTGTCCACATTTTTGTCTGTTTGGGAAAGCTTATAGGAATAAGTTGCTTGTAGGAATAAGTTACTTCTGCCAACAAGTTGAAATACTGAGCTTTTACAAATAAATCACTTCTTCCACCGCTTTCCTAAACACAAATAACTTTTACAATCTGACTTATTTCCAATCTTACTTCTCCATAAGTCCTTATGCAAATAAGTTACTTATCCCATCGTATTCCCAAACGAACCCATTTTTTTGAGTATATATATAGCCTCGATTCTCAGATTCCGACCACCACACATGAAGCAGTGAAGTGATAATATTGCTGTTTGATAGCCAAACTTGATCAAAGGCTATGATGAAGATCATATAATGATATATGCCTCGTAGAACAAAACGGTATCGTACCATGCGAGATGCTTCGCATTACCGTGAGACTTGGAATTACGCTCTAATTAAAAGTGCAAAAGGGCGACCAAAAAATAAAAAGATGAATATGTTGACTCATAAATTAATGGCAAACAGCTTCATCTTGCTCCTCCAATTCTATGCCTTCATCAGCGAGTCTCTTTTCCTTATACATATACCCTTTTGCACAGAACAAGTATATCACAAAGTTCAAAGCACTTAAAATGGCCAAAAGCCAATAGAAGTTATAGAGCCTTCCTTGGTTCAGATTATCTGCTAGCCATGGCTTCCTGTGACCTGTCACCTTATGAACTATCGTCACCAATAATGAACTCACGAAAAACCCTAATGACAGTGTGCTTAAGAACAGCCCTGTGCTCATCGTCTTCATCCCTTTGGGACATTCCCTTAGGAAGAAATCTAACTGTCCCGTGTACGTAAAAGCCTCCCCTGACCCTACTAGCAGAAACTGAGGTATCAACCAGAAAACACTCAACGGAATATGGGCATTCGGGTCGTTCGTTAACCCGTTCGATTCCGCTGATCTTAGCCTTTTGATCTCTGTGAGTGCCGCTGCCACCATTGCTAGAACTGAGAACACCAACCCGACGCCTATGCGTTGTAATGGGGACATTCCGTGGGGGTTGTTGTTGAGTTTTCGAGCGATGGGGACGATGATTTTGTCGTAGATCGGGACGGTGAGGAGGATGCTTCCAACGAAGAAGACGGTGAGGGATGCCGGAGGGATCTTGAAGGATTTTCCGATGCGGAGGTCCATGGTGGTTGCTTGTGAGACTGAGAAGGTGGTCATTTGCGCGTAGACTGTCCAGAAGATGATGGTGGTGGCCCAAATGGGTAACATTCTGATCACAAGTTTGACTTCTTCAACATCAGTTACGGTTAATAGATACCACTTTCTCTCTCTCATTAATTCTTCAGGCATTCCGGGGACTTTTATTGCGGCCTTGTCCAAGAAGCTGCACATCAAAAAAAAAAAAACTTCAAAACATTTACTTTATCACCTTCAATTATTTCATAAGAACAGCAAAACATGGTTAATTCTTTAAATTTATTTGAAAATGGAAAAATTCAAATTTACCCATATTTAATACTATATTCGGTTGTTAATAAAAAATTTGGTTGACTAATTTGAAGAGATTAAGAAGTTAAATAAATTACTTAATTATACTATGCTATACGATCTCTTTAAAATACTTATATATCATTATATTGTACTATATCAATTATCCGTTTGTAGAAAACAATAAATGCAATTATTTGAAAGTAATTTATTTAACTTCATTAATTTCTCAAAATTAGTGAAATGTGTTTTATATTAAGGTTGGAGATAAGTAGTATAATAAATTAAATCTAAAAAGTCATAGAAGTTGCAATATGGGTAATCTTAAAAAACTATAAGTAATACCCCCACCTAATAACTTATAATAAGAATAACCTATTCTGCTTTTTAACAAGGACTAATAAGGGTGGTATGATGAATATTGAGAGGACAGTCAAAAGAAGATAATTATGATCCAAAGCAATCAAGAATTAGTAATGATAAGGCTAAGCCATTAATTGATTACGTGTTTTATATATACATTGAACAAGGAGCCAAAGTGACTTGATTAGCCATTTGAACTTGTGATTTGCATAGTTCTTGATAAGGAAGTCATCAAGCTTTCAATAAAATTCAACATAAAGAGGCCCACAACCCTTCAAAAATAAGTTCATTATCTTCTTGATGCATCCATTTTAACCACCTAAGCTAACTTATGAACCTTTGGGCGACACACATTTACATTTCATATTCTTGGGGCTCAATACAATTAATGTAACGTTACATATATAGCTTCTTATTAAATAAAAAGGAGAAATATACTTTTTCAATATGAAAGGGGCACCTCTCCACGTGATCCCAGAAAGCATTAAAGAATCCGTTGACCAATTGTTCAAAAGGTAACACCAATATAAAATATAAAAGATAATTAACATTTTTTTTTTGGAGATTAAGTAACTTAAATACATAAAGATATTTATTTATGTATATTATTTGATTACATATCAATTTGTAAATTATGCACATTAGTATAAAATGATAAATATAAATATTTTAAAGTAAATTACTTAATTTTTTTAGTCTTACAAAGAAATCAAAGGATTCTCATGCAAAGTAGTAGTTGTTATTTTTGCCTTCTGAGATTCAGCAGAGGAATTATATTCCACTACCACAAAGCACACACACATATATGGTTTAGTGCTTTACTAGGGAAGGTACATATATTCATCCTGATGTATTTGGGGAGGGGGTTTGTTATCAACTCTGATGATTGGACTGCTTAAAAAAATCCAAATATATTGGGGAAGAGCTAGAGAGCTGAAAGGAAGGGGGAAAAGATACCCGAAGGAGTATATTTTATAATGATATTTTTGTTAAAGTTTGGAAGTGGAGAAGAAAAATTGAAGTGGGAAAGATTCAAAGGATGACTCATGACAACAAATCCCTTGAAAAATCACATAAAAAAAGCTTGACACGTAAACTATCAGTCTTCAATGAATTAATTAGTACTCAACCAGAGAAAATTATTTCAACCATTATCAGGAAAGAGAGTAAAATTCAAGAGAAATAATTATACTCGCACGTCGTCCTATTCTTTCAAATGCAAAAAAATAATATATAACTGAAATATATCTCATAATTTTTTTAATTATTTTTCCATTCTCATTGTAACCTATTATAATATATATTTGTGAGATATATTCAAAAACAATAACTGAAATATTTCCATTGGATAGACAAGTATTTGTCAAGATTCAAAGTTCGGAACATTAGGAAAAGCAAATAGGGTATCTAATAATTAAGATAATTTAATTACCGGAACTCTTTGCTGTGAGGCAACCTCTGCTTCTTCTTCCTCAGTCCATCATCGGCAAGATCATCCATATTAAACAACAACGACGGATCTGACGGCAACTCCAAGTGTCTCTTCCTCCAAGCCGCCACGAACGCCGTCGCGATCTGAGTCAACGGGCTTCCGACGAGTTTCTTGAACCGGTACTTCCTAGTTCCCGACAAGAACACAAGGAGAGCAACAACAATGGCACAAGCACAAATCCCATAACCCCATTCTCTTCCAACGTTATCTTGAATGTACACAAGAACTGTCACCGCGGTTAGTGACCCTAAGCTTATGAAGAAGAAGAACCAGCTGAAGAACTTTATCA
>JANTPZ010090495.1:0-26549 GCA_025593235.1 Vachellia pachyceras | reverse complement strand
TCAGATTGAATGTATGAGCTGCTACTGAGCTTTACATACGTTTCTCTTCTCCCGATTTCTACACTAGAATGGATTGCCTTGTGAAGAAATTTCCAGATAAACAACAAAGATTTGTAAGGCAAAGATATAGACCACAAGAATTTCCAGGATGGAATGGTTACATCCCAGGATTTGGTGATCCAAGAGGGAGAGGGATGCAGTATAAGATCCGCCACAGTCCTAATATTAGGAGGTGGTTGTGAATCTTGATGCATAGGCCACCAAAGGTGGTGGTTGATTGGGATAGAATTACCAGAAGCAACTTTCCATTCCAAGTTGTCAGCAATGATATTCGCATGATCCAATATACCTTTCCATAACCATGAAAAATCATAAGGCTTTTTGGTTAAAGGATCCTCCGATAAATCGATATACCTAATCTTCAAGGTGGATGCCAGTAGAGAAGGTTGTTCAGCAGAGATTATTCTCCAAGCTTGTTTGGCTAGGAGGGATTGATTAACTATCTTAGTAGGTTGAGCTCCTAAGCCTCCTTGGTCAGTTGGAAGAAATAGGTGATTCTTCTTTAGAAGGTGCATCCTCTTTTTTGCGCCACTAAAGCCCCAGAAGAAGTCAATATATCTTCCATCAATCTTATCACAAACACTTTTTTGGTAATTTGACACAAGAAAGAATGTGAATGTTTATTGAACCAAGAATCGATTAAACAAAGTCCTGCAGCTTGGGATAATTCAGCACCAACTAAAGATTATTCAAGCAATTAATGCAGCCAAGAATCAGCAAAGCGGAAGAAAGTAAAGAGAAGCAAGGAGATATCAGGGGCCTAAACCTTAGGTAATAAAGACCAAGACTGAGGCTAAGCAGAGAAATTGATTGAAACACGCAATAATTATTGAGACTACTATTATCAGAGACATAGGGATGGAAGAAACAAGATCACCAGGAAGGAGAGTGGCATTCGAACAGACATGAACGTGCGAAGGGGATAGCTCTTATCTGCAACTGAGAAGGGAGGAGATTCTCTCTCTAGAGGAATTGCTCTGTTACTTTTAATTTTAAGAAACCAATGAGCACTAAGGTTGGGTTACTTACCAAACTGTATTAGTACCCTGTGTGTGAGAGAGAGGGGGAGGGAGATTTTTCAAACAAGTAATGGCTTTGGATTGTGGGTGCTTGGTCTTTTTCAAGCTAACTGATGGATGTTCTAATTATATAATCGTGAATCCACCTTTAAAATGGAGAAGTAGTAAGTAGCAGTTTTGTTAATTGATTGATCATCCCAATCCCAGAAAACAGATGATTTTGACATTAGCGTTTTGATTTTTGTTCGTTTGCTTGTTATCATCAAAAGCTTGGGTAGTTGTGGTTGATACCAACCTAAAATTTCCTAAACTTGACTTTACTACTTTAGTTTAGTCGTACCTTAGAAATTGGTAACAGAAGACTGTGAATATTAGAGATGAGTATTATACATATATATACATTTATATATATATATGCGCTAAGCAGACAGATAAACTGAACAAAAATTAGTACCACCATGTGCACTTTTCACATATAATTTGAATAGATAAAATCAATTCTTTTTATACTTTCCTTTTTATGGAAAAAATATTTTAATATGTTCAGAATCTGAAATGAAGATCGTCTTTTTAAAAATTATAAGTTGAAAGTATTAAATTTGAACGTTCGAAATGGTACATGGTATTAGTGTAGCAATCACTGGAAGGTGAAATTGATTCCATGAATCTTATATTTTAATTATTTAAGATCATATATGAAAGACGTACAAAATTGCTTAACGTGTTACTCATTTTTTTTCCCAAATGACAACTTCTGCAATAATATTATTTTACTAAAGATTAGCTTGATATTTTACTTTTAAAATTTGAAATTTCGTATTCGTATATTTTCTCCAATCTATCCTTTTACTTATCTTTTTAGGATTATCTAACTTTTTTTTTTTGGATTTTTCCTGGAAAGTTCTGGCTTTTATTTTTTGTGTAAACCAGAAATTCAGTTTGAACGTAAATGAAGAAGTCGTTACACGTGGACCAGCAGCTAGAAGCTGGAAATTTACTAGGCAAATGAATGGAAAGGCAGCAACAGGTCTGTGCCTGAGACCACTCAGCTTCCTCTGATTTCCATCCTTATTAACACCGTCCAACTCCAAATCACATCCAAGATTTGTACTCTCCGTATTACAACCCTGGTTACAGCAGCCTCTATGCTGGGCCCATATGATAACACGGTGAAATTTTTTTTAGGTAAATGAAAGTAAATATGTAGAGAAAACTATCTAATAAAAAAAACACTGTTGAACGAGTTTTTGAGATCAAACAGGGCCATTGTAAGCGTTTAGTATAAAGAGTAAAAACCAATCAATAATTAGACCCGTTTGAGAAGGAGTAAAAAAGTACTTTTACTCAAACCAAAATAAATATATAAAGGAGATTATCTCATTTTATAAAAAAACATCGTTAAATCTATGTTTAACTTTTAAAATCATTATTTCAAACAAATCGGCTATGCTTAGCCTGGAGCGGTTGTGGGAAAATGAATGCATTCCTACCCCCAATAAGTCATCTTGGGTTTGACCTGCTGCACTGTTTGAGAGAGTCTTTTCTGTAAAATGGATTTTGATAATAAGGAAAACAAAAACTCTTTTTTGTAACATGTGATAGAGAATCAGCAATGGCCCACCACTGTTCGATTGTTCCCTCCGTAACTATCAATCGCTTTTATTTATATATATATATATATGTATGACCGACGGTTGGTTGGATCAAGTGGTAAACGACTTATTCCAATTTAAACAAAGTCTTGAGTTTGAGTCCTTGTGTATGCAGTAGCTACCGTTGGGAGACTCACCCACCATTTCTGGGGCGAAGCTTCGAAAACTGGGCGGAAAACAAAAAAAAAATATATTTGTGTGTATGGATGGCCGAGGTTTAGGTTTAAGTGATAAGTATATGGTTGATGTAATATTATTAATTGAATAATTTTATTTTTCATATTTTCCTTTATTTCATTTTTTTATCATTTTATTTTTCTTTAATTTTATCGCAATATATAAAATAATATATATGTATTATTAATGAGCTTCATGTCTTTTTAAGTATTTTTTCACCAAAAGTCGCATCTCTAACTTTTATTCAAACATGTTTTCATTTTCACAAAAAATCACTTTTCCAACATTTATCCAAACATAAATGTGATTTTCCAAAATATATATTCTGTATAAAAGTTACTTCTTCCAGCGGTGTCTAAACAGACCCAATAACGTAGTCGCACCTTTTGATCGAAATACGAGTTAATTTGCACAATCAATAATGCTTGTTTGAAGAAAAATTAAAAATTTAGAAGACAAAATAGATTTATGTATTAATAGAATTGAGATTAACTCCTTGACTAGCTCCCATGTTATTGTTAATCACTTATTAGTTTTACTGCTTTGAATAGAGATTTTTTTTACAAAATAAGTTACAAATTTTTTTATATGCACTTATAGCCTTAATCCACCCTTTTTATCCATGTAATCCACCTATTTATATATTACTAGATCTAATCCTTTAATATATATATTCTAAAATAATGATATGCATTATTAGATTTATATATATATATGGTTATTTAAATTTTCTTAATTTGTGAAAAAAAAAGTTAACTGAAATTTGTATTAAGTAGTGAAGGGTATAAAGGGTATTGGAGAGGATATTAATTATCAAGATAAGGTGATTAAGTAGAAGGTTCTATTCCTTGTATATTCGGCCTTTGAAGTTTGAACACACTCCTAGAGGATTGGTAGGTCAAGTAAGCGTAGCTACCACGCCGCTGAACAGTAACATCATCACTGGCTGACTGATTCTGCCCTGTTTGGCTCAGCCACGTAGTCATGCTGACGTGCCGTACGATTGTTCAACAAATCCAAACAAAGCCTAACCCATCCCCAAAGTCACTAGAAGCTCTTACTACTCACAGCCTGTGTGCAACGTACCTTCTCGCTTCCTTTCTTCACAAGAAACATGTTATATCTCATCTCATCTCCCACTTGCACAAGTCTTCTTTCACAATTGGCCTTTTCCCTCTATTATTTTATTTTTGGTCAACTTTACAAGTGTTTCCTACTCCCCAAGCTAACAAAAATACACACCAACCACCAGTATTATTAGATTTATTTTTTATAAATATATTTGTGCGTTTGTGTGTGTTTAAACATGTCCTTTAAACCTCATTACACTACCACAAAAATGGCATTTAACGACGGAAAATTGATCGCTAAATGGCTATTTTCCATCACTAAAACGAGGGTCGCTAATATTTACCGTTGCTAAATGGAAATTTTCTGATGGAAAATAACCATTCAGCGATGGAATTTTCCGTCGCTAAATGATATTTTTCTGATAGTGTTATTTTATTATTAATATTAATTATGCACTATAAAATGATTCAATATCATATCTTCTCAATATTCCCATAAAAAAAGAATGTGAAAAAACACACATGCACTTTTACTATAAGTGAATTCAGCATCATATACTTTTTCAAGTAAGTAAAAACGCCCATTAACATTTAAAACAGAGTAAAAATGTTATAACCGTTAATTTTGACCTAATATCGTTAAGTTGTACATGCAAAAAGCGTGAGTTGTCCCACCATAAAGAAATAATATGTTACTATCAAAAAAAAGAAATAATATGTTTGGTTTTTGCAACCATTTTAATCTTTACATCTCCGAAAAGTATACAGTACTATATGCATATTTTCTTTTATACTTGCCGGCCAAAAACTGACCTTTAAAAAAAATCAGTGAAATAAAATTGTAGAGATTAATTATAGCCGTACGTATATGCAGTTAATAAAGCAGCACGCAATTAAAGAGATTCTAGCATACATCAATTTTTCTTGATGTTCCCATCTAAATTTAAGTTTTATCAAGTTTCAATTTTGTTGATATACATGCATTGAATTGATTGAGCTCAAGCATGACGTGTAGAATATGTGTCCACTACGCAAAATTCCCAACCCTAAACCGCCTCCCTTATAAATACACCAAACCTTAATTATTTCTCAACTCTCAGATTTCATCGTTCCCATTATACACACTACCGCTTGCTTTGCTTAATTTCCTTGTTCAATCTTCTTCATATGTTTCAATTTCTGCTGCGTTTGTTTCTTCTTAGTGTTATTTCATCATCCTCATGAAGAGGGAAAGAGATGTTCTTGATCGCAGCATCGCCATGGCCAACTGTTTGATATTGATTTCTCGTGGAGACCAATTTGATCATCGGCCCCTCATCACAACCGCCTCTCATGACGATGTCGTTGATAATTACCACCACCACCACCGTGTGTTCGAGTGCAAGACCTGTAACCGGCAGTTCCCGTCGTTCCAAGCGTTGGGCGGTCACCGGGCGAGCCATAAGAAGCCTAAGCCGGCGGTCGCTACCGCCGGAGGCGTGCTTCATCATGATGGCAAACCTAAAACCCATGAGTGTTCCATTTGCGGAGCGGAGTTTGCAATAGGGCAAGCTTTGGGTGGGCACATGAGAAGGCACAGATCAGCTGCTCCAACTCTGAATGACAGCAAAACGAACACGTTGAGTAGCAGCAGTGATGGTAGTTGTCTCGATTCTGATCATCAGATTCATAGCTCTTGTGATGAAAAGGAGAAGAGAGTTTTGCTTTTGGATCTGAACTTGACACCGTCAGAGAATGATTTAGAGTTTGTCAACTTCGTTTGAAATATTAGCTTATTGCGTTTGATTAATGAATGAAGCTGATTAGTTCACGTTAGCGCACATTACATAGGGGATAATTAGGTGAACTTTCCTTTTTAACTTTTATTTCATGTTATTATACTTAATGTAAATTTATATAAAAGATTATGAATCTACTTTGATTCATTTGATTTGTTTTAATATTTTCTTCTTGTAAATGTTTACTTGTAGTTGCAACTCAATTTTTAACTTAATTAGTGCAAATTCAATCTCTATGTAAAATCTCTGTTGTTATAATTCCATCTTTGAATTTTGATAGGATGAAATTCAATTTTTGTATATATTTCAAAAAAAATTATAAATTTCAAGAAATTTATTGAATGAAATTTTAAATGATTAAAATTTTATAGAGATTGAATTGCAATAAATTAAAATCAAAATATAAGTTTCAAGTAAATCAAAACAATCGAATTGCGCAAAGTGAGAAACAACTTAGTCAATTTTCCTTTATTTTTTTATTGTTTCAAAAAATAATGACACAATAAAAGTAAAGAAAATTATAAACTCTCACTTTGCGTGGATGTGTGAATGTGAATCATATATGCTGCTGATAGGATGACTTTGAACATTTTGCATGTATATACATTTGTAAATGCTTTTTTAGTTATGAATTGTGGTCTTTTTATAATGATTCTATAGTAACTCATTTAAATTAGTATTTTAAAAAAAATAAAAGAAAATGAAATTATGATTTTTTTCCCAAAATATAAGATTGATCACAACTCACAATATTTGACTTTGATACGATGTTTATCTTTCATATATAGTATGATACAGGTTTCCTTAAAATATGCAATATAAAAGTTCTTAATCTAATCAACTAATGATATTAGTCTTGCATTTTAAGTTGATATATATATATATATAGACACACACAAACACGCTTCATCATCGTTTCATAACTTTTTTCCGTAATATTTTCAACAGACTTGTTATTATTATTTTATTACCACAATTCACAGCTCTATTTCTACCCATGATTCACAAATATTTTATTTTATATGTAAAATTAGGTAATTGTTTGTATTCATATCTATATCTATAAATATTTACAAAATACTGCATGCTTTATTTTCTTGTGGAAAATTAAAATAAAGAGCAAAAAAATTAATATTTATTATTAATGACCATTAAAATGGTAATTACGTAGAAGGATCAAACTTCACAACAAAAATTTAAAATCATTAATTTGCCAATAACTAGACCTTTTACACTAATTTTACCCGTCCGTTTTGATCATACCCGTTGATAAAGTTAAAATGGGTTGAGATACGAGTACAAGATACTCATTCTCGTTTAATTGGTGGACCGCAACCAAAGGGAAACTCTACCAACTCGTTGCTCATCCATAAGTGTGTGTATTGGATAAGACATGTGCTAATTTCATTTTATTTATTTTGTCAAATTTTCTAATCACACGAACGTGTATTCTATTTTTGATATGGTTTTATATTTAAATGATAATATTTTAAAAATAGGAAACATGACCTTATATCATTGAAGAGCTTAATGTAGTTAATATAAGTACTTTGATCTAAGTATAATTCATAGTATTATAGAAAAATTATTTTCATTACCAAAAAAGAAAAAATTATTTTTTTCCCGAGCATGCCAAACAAGTCGTTAGGCCACGTCCACCATGATATGTTTTCAGCTCATGTAACACTCTTTCCACAAATCTAAGCATATTGCAAGAGTGAAGTTATTTATATATATTAAATAAAATTTATAGGTTAATTTTTAAGTGTGCAGCATTTTAACAACTAATGATAGTAAAATAACAAATATCCATATAAAAATTTATCAACCCTAGTTTTAACAGTAAACTAATAAGTGTCTATATAAAAAAGTATCAATTATAATTTACATTGTACGGGCTAATACAAAATTTACAGGTGTGTTTGTTGGTAAATTTACAAGTTAATTTCTTTTTTACATACTGCCTCAGCAACTTTCAATTTTGCATTTATCCTGAAAATTACCATTTACTGCTAATACAAAGAATGATTTGGAGTTTATCAATTTCGTTTGGAATATCAGCTTATTGTGTTTGATTATGAAGAAAAATTAGTTGATGTTAGTGCATTATACTAGAGGGGGTAATTAGAAGGACTTTCATCTTCCGTTCTTATTTTTTTGTGAGCATGCTCAATGTAAATTTACATAAAAGATTATTAAGTTATTTTGATTCATTGACTTGTTTATTTTTGAAAAATTTGATCTCTTTTTTCCGGTGATTTTAACTCGGTTGTTAGTTCAACCATTGAGTGTATGCAAATCAATTCTCATAGTTTTAACTCAACCTCTGTATTTTGATTTGATGCAATCCAATTCCTATAAGTTAACAATTTACAGTATTAACCTTTATACTTTAGAAAATAAAATTAAGCGTTTCAAGAAATTACGCACGTCAAAAGCTGTAAGCTAAATACAAAATAATTAACTAATATAACTCATATTTTATCTTAGTCACGTCACGTATAAAACAACAAGTATGAATAAAATAAATGTACTCAATATTTAAATATTTTTTTGGTCAACAGAACCATCGGAAGTTTCCAAATTCCAGTGCCGTGTGATTAAAAAAAAATCTCCAAACCTATTTAAATTATTCAACTTTGAGGCTGCCATCTAGAACACCTATCTCTACTGTTACTTTTTTCTTCCATTCAAACTAATACACACAGGCGTCTGTAAATTGCTACAATATATATATATATATATCTAAATTCAAGCATTCTTATTAAGTTGATCCAACCTCTATTTTTTTTCTAATTAATGCAAGTTCTTTATTCATATACTATATATTTAATTTAAACCTTCAATCTCGCTTTAAAAAATTTAATCCATTTAATTCAACCACCGTTTTTACATTATATTTTAAAGAGTGATGGTCTACATATTTCTCTCACACAATTATGTATATGATAATTGATAGTCTTTAACGTCCAACAACACCAATTAATTAGACTCTAGATGTAATATCATGTGCTTCACATGTCTCTCTTTCAAAATTTCTAAAGCCATATTTGGTATGATCGAATTGAAAATAGAATTCATTTCCTATATTTGGTATGGTGGAATTGGAAATAAAAATTGAAATAGAATTTAAAATTAATAGGTAAAAATAATTTACATGATGTAACTTATGGAATTGATTTTTTGGCCCCTCTTTTTTCCATATTTATATCAATTTACATCTTCATTTTCATTTCCACTAAAATCAATTTCAACGTACCAAACGAGCTATAAATTATTTGTGTGTTGCTTTGTAAGTACTTTATTGAGATCTAAATCATTTATGCTACAGTACTCTATATTTAAAAATTATTATTATTACTTAAGTCGAGTTGTCTATATTCATTAACAGTGGCGGAGCCAGGACCCTGGACCAGTGGGGACAATTTTTTATTTTCAAACAAATGACAACAAGCTTACAAGTGTAAATAATTTGAGTGGGTTCAAATATTAAAACTCAGTGGGTGCAAAATAAAAATCTAACAAGCATTTACATATACCCCAAAAATTGAGTGGGGGCAATTGCCCACCCTCACTCTAACGTGGCCACTGTTCATTAAGTTCATATGGGAATCTACAAATGCTTCCATTAGTTAATTTACAAGTGTGTGTACAAATAGATGCATTTTAACAACTAACAACAAAAAACCAACAAATGTCTATGAAAATATCAACCTTCTGGCAAAAAATAAAAATATCAACCAATATTCAAATTTTCATTGAAACAATTATCACATTTAGTCAATTTAAATTTATTGTCCAAATATTCTATTTACTTGTATATGTAAAAAAATTTATATGTAACTATATGCTGAAGTCTCATGAGATTGAAAACATAATTATCTATTTTTATTTAAGATATGCTTGTATTTCCCCCCTAAATTCTTCAAGTTAGAACATAAGGAGATTTTTTTAGGAGAACTTTTAGAACGTGTACTATTTGAGAGTATTATGTTATCTATAGTACTGGTAATACGAGTTGGGCCCGCGGGCCCAACCCGCCACCAAGTGGCGGGTTTTGCCAGCCCACCATGCCCAACCCGCCACCTATTTTTTTTAAATTTTTTTTATTTAAAAAATAGTATATTATATATTTTTCTTACATTTTTATCTCAATATTTTTTTCAAAATATGATAAATAATACTTAATACATTAAAAAATAGTATAGAATATTTTATTTTTCATATCAACTTTCTATAATACTATATTTAAAATTATAACAACACATTAATAGTTATATTTTTACTTTAAAACATGAAAAATGTCATTATTGAAAATTTATTAGTAGAAAAAGAATCATATAAGTCAGTTAATATGATATAACTATGTAATGTTATAAAAAAATTGGGCAAAAGAAAAAGAATGAAAAAAGAAATTTGATTTTTTTTTAAAAAATAAATGTTGCCCGCCAACTCACCATTGACGGTGCGGGCTGCAAAAATGTAGCCTGCCAACAGGGGATACCCGTGCGGGCCACCCCGCAACCCGCTAGCTGGCCCGCATTACCGGTACTAGTTATATATGCTACATCCAATAAAAATATTTTAAAGTTCCAATTATCATTTTTTGTGAATCTTATCCAATTAGTTTACCTTGATTATTTCTCACTCTATTCATAACCCATTAATTATAATAAATATTTGTGATACTCATAAGAAAGGACGGTTGGAACATTCTTATCGGAAATAGTATAGATGACATGACATCATATTCTAATAGTATATATGTATTTCTCTTGACTTTGACCCTTGTTTGTGACAAAATTCTGATAATTGTCCAAATTTATTACGTCAGCATTATATTCGCACAAGTTCTGCAGAAGCTAGAAAAAGTTAAAAAAATTATATATAAAAATTTTCAATGAAATTTACAAATCACAATGAGTTGATCTTTCACTCCAATTACTCAAAGCGTCTAAATATATTAATTAATCGAAGCATTGTTTTTATGATCAGAAACTTAAAACATGAAAATAATGACCGTAGAATTTCCTTATAACTTATTATAAAATTCATGTTATATGATAATTCATGTTATATGATAATCCACCAAGACAACAAAATAAGAAATGATAAATAAAATGAAAATTTTCAAAAACTGTAAAAAAATAATATTGAGATCAGATAATTAATTAGCAGTTGAATCGGAGACATTTCTCGATATTACAAAAAATATAATTTAATCTATTTCTAACATAGTAACAATATAATTAAACTTAATAAAATATATTAAAATTTTTTATCTTATTATGTTAAATTCATAATTAATTAGCTTTTTTGTAAACTTATTCATTTAAATTTTAAAAATGATTAAATAAGTAATTTTACATAAGTAAGTATTTAAAATATAACAAAATAATTTCAAATACATGAATTAATTTTTTGATAAATTAAATAATCTTTAAAAATAATTATTTTTAAAAAGATATTAATTTAATGTTTAATTAATCATTTGCATCGTCGACAGATAAATAAAACGGGAAGTATGTGTTATATATTTCAAGAAAGATTTATAAAGATTTCAAAAATAAAAAAAGCGATTTAATTTTAAATTAAATTGAACAAAAGACGAAAGATTAAATAACCAATAAGAAAGAAGCAAAGCAGATCAAAGGGTCCATAAATTGGGTCGGTAGCTTTAATTTAATATTTTAATTTAGTTAGCTGAACGCCTGAAGCATTTGTGGTCAGTCAAATTTCCCTTATGAAGCATTTGGTCAACCTTCAAGATACAACTTGCACTTTTTTATTTTATAAAAACTCGCCTTGTAAGTTGTATCTTCATTCAAGTCTCACACAAGCTACTTTATTTGGTGTATCCATGATGAGCAAGAACGTTTGATGTTAAGAAAAAAATATGAATATATGAATTACAACGCTTTTATTATTAATCAAATTTCATGTACTCATTAAGAGGTCGGGTCATTGGTTATATATCAATCCTCCAAGTCAGTCCAGCTTTCAACACTACGGATATAACTGAGGGTTAGGTTCAAACTGTCATAAACCCAAAAAGTAATTGATAACTATAGGCAAAACATATACCAACCCAAGGACCTTCATATTACTGCCATGAGACAGCAATCAAACTAGAACTTCTCAACAACAACACTTCTGATAAAATGAAATGAAAAAGCCTTTGACATAAATGCTTATATGTTCGATCCTTTGGTAGAGAAGATAAAATAACAATAGAACAACAAGAAGCAGCAGTACATTTTTTGTTCCTTCAGCTTTCTGCAAACACCCACCATTGGCTTCACCAATCCCCATCATTTCAAGCTGGCAATTTGCTTGATAAGTACATAGAAAGCTTCTCTCTCAAAACAGAAGCAGTATTGTCTACAAATTCGCAGGTTTGATCTCGATACCCTGAATCATGCTGCTTGCCTGAGGGCATATCGCCATGTACATTATCCTCCATGTCAATGACTATATTATGCAGGATACAACATACAAGAATGATCCTTGGTAACTTGTGCTTATCAGGCTTCCACATGACACCATGTATTATTCTCCACATCTCTTTCAACCTTGCCAGTGCTCTCCTGGCTACCATTCGGGTTGCACCGAGCCGTTTGTTAAACTCGGTCTGATCAGGTGAAAGGTTTTTCCCTTTGTAAGGAGTGAGAAGCCATGGTAAAAGGGGGAAACCAGTGTCACCAATTAGGTACTCTGCCAATTCTGTTCCATCCGGGAGTGTCTTCTTAGCACCATTCAACCTCTTTCCTTCTTCAGTGAGCTTGAAGAAAGATGAACTTTGAAGCACGAGGTCATCGTTCACACTTCCTGGCCAGCCGGCAATTATGTCACGGAATCTCAGATCAGGATCTACAATTCCTTGCAATATCATGCTGCAGTTCTTCTCGCGGTCCAGCCATACGTCATTCAAAGAGTCCATTGAAGGCAAAGTCATCATTATGTGTGTGATGTCAATCGCTCCACAACAATTAGGAAGGCCCTGCATTTTCTCAAACTTTATCTTTATCTCTTCCATTTCTTGTTCAGTTGAAGGCCAAGTAAGATGGCGAAGCCCTCGTTCTTCCATGGATTCTACGAATCGCCATGTGATTTGGGAAACTGTGGATTGGTTCATTCCAAATGACTCACCAATGGTCGACAACGACTCACCAGAGCTAAGCCTCCTAAGAGCAACAGCTACTTGGTCATTCAGACACAAATGCTTGCCATTTATATCCATGAAATTTGAAGATCTGGCCCGCATATCTTCTTCCACAAGAGAACATATGTAGTCGAATGTCTTCCTTGAGATCTTGAAAACAGACTCAAATTTTTCTATATTTTTTGTTTGAGATAAAGGTCCTAAAAGTAGAAAAATTGAAGCATGAGCATATATCTATTGTAAAATCTTGATCATGTCTCTCAATTTTCACAGACAAAAGTATATATTGAAAACATAACAGTTATGGCATATGTTGCTGCATCACAACCAAGTGAAACTGATAAAAAGCTGAACTCGCAGTTTCTTTAAACGAGTGAGTCCATTCATCGCAAGTACAGTTATGAAACAGTCGCGTAAATAATGCCCTTCTCTTTTGCTGGACAAACTATTCAAAAGCATCCATGAAGAAACAACAATAATGTGTCTGTGCATAGTTAAAGTGTATAGTGACAGCAAAACACAGAAACGGTGAAAAAGCACAAATACCTAACCGTTTGATTCTCATGATGACCATCTCTTATATACAGCAAAGTCCCCTTAAAGCAGAATAAGGGAAAATTGGCAAAGGCATCCCTTTGCAGTTCTGGTTTCATACTTTTAGATTTCTTCAGGTTTTAAGCTTATTTTCTTTTCCTCACACCATTTTGGGTGGAAGTGTTTTGATTTTGTTCTAGTGCTTTTGCTGAATCACAGGGAGACATCACATTACTATGAAATTTGTCTGAAATTAGTCACTCATCAGTTCTCCTCTTTCTCCTGAAGATGCCTTCCCGGAGGAAGAGAAACTAGCTCGCAGATCATGTATGGACCAACTGCTGCTAGACAAAACCTAAGGTGCCTTATTTTAAGTAACGACTACAGGAAATTCAAAATAAGAAATGCAACAGACTCATAAAGTTGTCCATAAATATCCAGAAGTAGTCAAGGGCCTTGTATTCTCTTGTAATGACTGGTAAACTGAATAAATTGAAATACATATTGTGATGACAGACTAAGGAGAACGCAGTTAGTTGTAGCTGCAATTACTTTTGAGGGATATAGCAGATCGAAAGGGATTAAAATCCTTTCAAGAACTCAGTGAAAATGCAGGTTAAAAATCTCATATGGAAGTTAAATATAATTTGAATTGATAAGATATAACATTTTCCAATAACTTTTGGACCAAATTCATTGAAGAAACTTGTATATACATTTAAGCTTTCCCCATATCTCTATGAATCAAGGATCAGATGCTTATGACAATATTTATACTAAATGAATTTATACCCTAAAACAAGATCAAGATGGTTTCCTTTCAACACAAAAATAAGTTGAGTAGGATACTATTGTACTGAACACAATCTTATAAATTCATATGTAATCAGGAAATTCAGTTATACAATCCTGATCCCTCACACTCCAGGTAACAAGTCAATCTACATAGTTCCTTGAAAATAGAAGTTAGAGAGAGATAGAAAGCAAGATTCTGAGATCAAATGCAGTAAGATGTCTGAACTCATTCTCAGTTTTCTTTAACCAGATTCACAACATATGGTGGTGTTAAATCAATATTTGAAGGTCCTAGGTTGAAAAGAGTACAATGTATCGTACAAAATAAATTGCATAAAGAAAGGACAGTGAACTGTTCGTGAGAAGACAACCACAAAATGTCAAGTTTAAATGTTCAAAGTGAATACATTCAAAGTAGCAACAAAAGGAAAAGATTACAAAAACCAAGTTGATACAGCAACTGGGATAAACTGCTTCGAAATGGTTGGATAGAGAGAACATGGATCAATGCAAGTAGTAACTTGCATCAGGCACATTCACAATGAGTATGATTAAGTTAATAAACTAACTCATTGTCATGGAGTATATGAAAAAGAATATTTCAATATGGGCAATGTTTCAGTTTTGAGAAATCTGTTTCTTCTGAGTACAAGCATTATCAGGTTAAAGCGGCAAACCAAGAAGTATACTCATCAATGTGCAGTGTCAACAAAAAAAGGTTCAACATACAAATAGAGCTTCTATATTCAAACTTCATGACATGAAACGGATAAACCACCAACTACTAACACATAGCAAATGCAGAGCAACTTCGTTCATGGAAGATTACAATAATAAAGCACAGTGAGCCATATCTTTGAACATAACCAATGATCCATTGCCTGAAGTAACACTACGAGCATAAAAAATACAGAGAAATCAGAAAAGTTAATTTTCTAAATGTTTGCCATAACGTTTTTCATTAAAAAACTGACATTTGAGCCTTTTCCTTAGCATCGAATTTCTCATCTAAGTTTAGTTATAAAAATATATAGACGAAATGTCAAATCGACCAATACCTGTAGTAGTTGAGATGTTCATTTGACCCAACTCATAATAACCATTGAAAGCTTCAAATTTCAACTAATACCCCACTCAAAGAAAACGAGTGTGATACACACGACTGACACGAGAAACAATATCAATGTATAAATTCCACAAAATCTAATGACAGAGAACATTTAGCAACACGTATTGTTTATCGAAGGTACCTGTAATTCTCTGGGAAAACTGTTGCCACCAATCCAAGGGCTGGGGTTGAAGAAACTGCAATGGAGTTTCTGAAGTATCGTGTTCATCCTTAGTCTCGGCCTTCTTCCTCTTCTTGATCCCTCTTATGGAACCCATGTAAAGAAGAATGCTTCGAAAGTCCCACCAACAATAAAAGCCAAGGGAATCAAAACAAGCTTCAACAAGAGAAACCCATTTACTATGAGCCCCGATTTCAAATCAATGGAAGCAAAATCAGATGAAGCCCAAAAAAGATGAACATGTTTAATTAAAAATGGGATTGTACCCGTGAATTTAAAACTTGATATGGTAAGCTTAAGGAGTGAAAAAAAGCGGATGCAAGAGTGATGGAGATGAGAAGAAAGATGCAGAGAGGGGAATCAAAGAACGAATGATAACATAAAACATGAGCAACGATAGTTATTTATCTGTGACAGGGAAGGAAACGTAAGCTCCAAAAGCAGAATGAATAATACTTCGCCAAGCAGGAGGACCCTGTGTTTTCTGAACATGAGCAACGAAGATTTCCTTGCTTTACAGTCTTTCAATAATTTCGAGACATATTTAGAGCGCAGTAATTTTTTTTAGGGAAAAATTGTGAATTTTTTCTCTTTTAAGTAATTATACTTTGGAGAAATAAAATTTGTAAGCAGATAACTGCCTCATATTCCACCCTACTTCTATTACTATTTTTTTTAAAAAAAAATAATCAACTTATGAATTTTGTAGTCTGAAATATCAAATTTTTATCAGTAATAACTTAATAATTGACCTATTTTCAAGTTTTAAAGTATTGAATATAGAACTAGCAAACAAAAAAAACCAAACATGGAAGTTTCTTTTTAAGAGTTCTGATTTCATTTTTTCAATGATTCAAGCTTGAAACGTGTTCAGTCATATTTAATCATATGAAAAGAATATCAAGATGAGTTGCTTTCATGAGTTATAAACATCTTGATTTGTTTTCTTAATTGAAAAAATTCATCAATTACTAAAATATAAAGCTTGTTTAAGTGAGTAAACTATTGTTAAGAAAATTGTATATGTATTAATTCTTGTGTGTGTGTGTGTTGTAGGTGCTGATAGATTTTAGAACTCCTATAGTGAGTTTTCATGTTCAAGAAATATTGTTTTCATGTTTTTATAGTATTATTTTTAAGCGTTTATCTCAAAAAGATGATTTATAGAGTTGAAGATAGCAACATTCATGACCACTTGTATGTTTCCATGTACAGATGCTGTGCCTTTTAGGTTTCTTTGGAGTTCCACTTCCTCGTAATTTGTCTCTGACTTTACCAAACATGTTGTTTTTTTAAGGAAATAAAGGCACATTTTATCTTCTAATTTTACATAAGGTTTCATTTGATTCCTTAAATCCAATTTTTTTTAATTTCACTCACTAATCCTAACCCATCAATTTCAAATGATAATTTTTTTTCTGATAATCATTGTTATTTTGAAAATCAACTTGATATATCAGTATTTTGAGACAGTTTTGTGATTTTGTCAATATTTGGCACTAAGCTTAAAATTGGCCAGGGAAAAAAAAGACACTAAGCTTAAAAGATTGAAAAGAAGCTTTTCAAAATTGAGAAATCAAAATAAAATCTGTGTGAAACTAGAGGAATAAAGATGCAATCTTTTATCTTTTCTTAAAGAACCCATATAGGTGGATGCTTAAATCAATAAAAAAGAAGCTAGTAATTAATTAATTGGAATAGTTTACTTACTGAAATATGTTAGAAGTTAGTTCCCTACTATTTCTTATTTGATTTCTAAGATTATATAAATCTTGTTAAAGCCTCCAAGATTATTCGCATATTTATACAGCGTTTATCTTCCTAAAATTATACTACGAATGTAATATTTATTGGCATATTTTTTTTAAACGGATATCGATTTCATGCATATAATATTAATGTATTTATATATAGGTTGTTCAATTTAGATTTAGTGGCTGGTAAAAAAAAATTAGATTTGAGTGGTCTGCATCTTCGATTCTTTCAAACTTTCTCAATCTCTGGCCAAAAAATAATTTAAAAGTACGAAGCATAAACCTTTATAAAAAGTTAAAAAAACACAATGTAAATGTATTTATATAGGCTATTCAATTTAGATTTAGTGGCTGGTAAAAAAAATAAATTAGATTTGAGTGGTCTGCATCTTCGATTCTTTCAAACTTTCTCAATCTCTGGCCAAAAAATAATTTAAAAGTACGAAGCATAAAACTTTATAAAAAGTAAAAAAACACAATGTAAAATAATTTAGACCAATATAAATGTCCCTCCAATTGTGCTTGGAATATGTAGAATATTTGTCGTTTTTATTTGATAGAGGATATTTATTATTTTTCTTCATGCATTTTATAGAATTTAAAAAATTAATTCTATTTTATTTATAATTTATATTTATAAACCATATAGTTTGTTATGATTTTTATGTTTTTTATATATTAATGATGGGTTGGTATCCAATGCATAAAAGAAAACATTAGTGATTTTACAGATTTTGAGGTAAGTATGTGTGATGATTTTTGTTTCGGTTTGCGTACCACGTGGTTTGAACGTGCAAAACAAACAAGCAAGAAATTTTTTTTTCTAAATTAAAAAATTGTCCTTTAAAATGAAAATGGTGAAGGAGCACTGGTTTTGGTTCTTAAATTTAGGAAAATTAAAATATGTTGGCAAAATTTGACAAGGGTCATAGGGATATTGTTACCTCCATTTTTATATATATCATCCCTTTCAAATCTTCACTCGTTTACATACTTTTAAACCTGGTTGGATGAAAATGGTGAAATAGAATTAAAGAACAAATAAAATAATAATATTATATGCTAAGAACATACGTGGAGATTGACGTGGGAGTATATAATAATGTTCATGACTTTCATGGCTGACTGGAATATGCTTCGAGAAGAAATTATGAAACAATGAAGTATTCCAACAATTCCATCCGAGGGAGTATATACTACCTTCAATCCTTAGTATAAGAACTAGTTAATTTTTTTATTAAGATTAAGGATCTAATTAATTGAGATATTTATCATCATTTTTCAAACTATTTTTTCTGTTTTATAAACTAATAAATAATCTAACAATAAATATAATTATTTTAAAACATGCTATATATAATTAAGTATTCTATTAGGTTATTTTTGACAAAAGTCAAACACGCCTTTTATATTAAGGATTAGTGGTAGTATAGATACTAAATATATGAATCCAATCCAAATTATTAATAAATAATCATATGATGCAGCTAGCCTAGTACATTTAGGGTTTGTTTGGAAATCAGATTTGAAACATAGGTTTCACAGAATCCGAGATAAAAATTAGGTTTTGAAAAGTGATTTATGTTTGGGAAGTTATAGCTTTTACGGATTCTGAGGCAAAAAAGTGGGTAGGAAAGAGGAAAGTAAGAAAGAGATAGAGAGAAAAAGTAAGAAAGAGAAAAGAGGAAAAAGTAGAAAAGAGAAAGTAGGAAAGAGAAAACATATATCTCAAACCTAAATTTAAAACCTAGGTTTTGGCAACCAGGTTGTCAAACGAGCCCTATGCTGTTATATTATATACATGAGTAGTCAAATATGATGAAGCTGTTAAAATGAAACGCTTGATGAACTGCAACAGAAGCGTGGAGGCCTTCATCCTCCCACTTTTATTTCCATTCTCCATTTTCCAATAGCATTCTCTCATCCTCAACGACAACGAGTCTTTCATATCATTCTCAGAAACTGGTAAAGCACGTACTAGTAGTAGCCTCACCATTACTACTGAAGATGATCTCTCCACCAACTTCTTCTTGATCTTCTTGCTCACTATTTCTTCTCCTGATGATTATCAGTCTGAGTTGATGCATTAATTGCAGCTAATTTCCATGCCTCCTTCGCTGTCTTCTTCTTCGTCATCGTCTTCGTCTTCTTGGTGCTCCATGCTGCAGCTGGGGAATAATCATGAATCTGTGGTGGTGGTTTCAGATGAATAACCTTTGGAGGTTGGTGGTGATATATTAATGTCGTCACAGCTGACTCGTTGGATGGAAAGCTTGAAGAAGATGGAAGTTGGAATAGTTGAGTGCCTTTGAGGATGTACTCATCATGCATGCTGACCATTATTACTCAGGTCTTGCCACACATACCCCTTCTTGTAACTCCTGCAACACACCATTGCATCCCCTATCATTTCTTTCTCTAAGTATTGGCTTCTTTGAGGTAATTCTTTTTAAATTAAAACACTGTTAGGTACTAAATGTAAACACATATCTTAATACGAATTCAAACATTAACTTTGACAAGTTATGAGAAATAAACCTCTTCCGTTAGATTTAACCTAATGATACAAGGGATAACCCTCCATGTAGAGATTTGAATCTTGGTTACATGCCATTTTGATCATTTATTTGTTTTATTTTCAAAAACCCAATTCAACTATCTTTTTTTCTATATAAATAAAAACTTGAAAGGAAGCTAAACCAAACCCACAAAGCCCAATGGAACATGTGGCCTGCCTATCTGAACAAAATGTGGAATCTAGTCCCTAACGGTGATTGGGGATTATATCTAACAAAAAATGTTAATATTTCCTTTTGAATTTTCATTAGAAATGGGTTTACATTCATTACCTAACAGTATCCTGATTATGATTTATCATTTATTTACCAATCAAACATGCATCAAGTCAAATACAACAATTTATACTTTTGAGCCAAATTTGTAAAACTTTAAAAAAATTGATTTTTTTTGGGACCTCTCTATTTTTAATTCTCTTATACATGACCTGTGGGTAATTTTTCTTATATTTTTTTTATCATTCAAAGTTACAAATTTCTGGCTTGAATTTAAGAAGAGTAAATCAGCATATGGCTATCAAAATTTCTCCTAACAATGTTGCCCTTATTAATTTAATATTTTCATTATTAAAAAGGAAAAAAAACAAAGAACTTCAGAATCATGGACTTTCGGCAAATCAGGTTTCAACATATGGTAGTTTTTTTTGGGGAAACTAATAGACTCACCTAATCTCATAACTTTTTCGAAAAGCATAAAAAAAATCTTCAAAGCACACAATCATTTAGTCACCTTTCTGGCTTTCTCTCGTAACCATTGAAAATAAATGTTCAAAGCAGCCAATTATCATAGCGAAAGCTATTGGAAATTAAAAGATAAATTAAATTAGATTGAAGTGACCCTCAGTAGGATGAGGTGTCATCATCATCGTATAAATAATTTGTTGAAAATCAAATCGGCAATTTAATAGTTAAATCTCATGTCAATTCCACAGTAGAGACAAAATTAAGTATTGAACAATTTTTTTAATGGCGTAAATCTGTGATGTAAAGTATTAAACAATCTTATTGGAGGAGAGGGACCTATCAGTTAACTTAGACTACCAAATTAAAAACTTTAAGAAAAAAATAGTCATAAAAACAAATCAATCAAAATAACTTGAGTGAAGTTGGATAGAACATTTTCAAGTAGGAAATTTGCAGCAGAGGATCAAGTTACTTGAAAATGAAATTATTCTGTCTTTCTCTGCTGAATTAGATGAAAAGAAAAATCTCTCAGATTTTTTTTTCTGATGACTATGAGAGGGTATGTTTGGCAAAATTTTTACACTCCCTAAAAGTACGTTCCACAGTATTTTTTCGTAAATTAGGATAATCTCCTTCACATATTTACCTCGACTTGTGTAAAAGTACTTTTCTCCCGCTTTTCTAAACTGTCACGTTATTGATAAACTAAGGGGCTGATAATGCAAGCTACGTACCTTTTTGCAGACCATGAATAGGAACGAGCCATTCCTTGCCCACGGAGGAAATTCAATCTATCAATCACATCTGATCACAAAACAAAAGGCATCATTACAAAATTTAAACAATGATTATGACACACGGATCATGTTTAAGTTTGTGAGATCAGAGATACCTTTGAGACAGAGCATTCTCAGAGGAAGACAGAGGAACCCCCATGGGATGTGGATGCTCAAGCTGGCCATTCCTAGCTATGTAGTATGTCATAATCACTACCCTCACTTCTTCTCCACTCCAAATTCTGCTCCTCGCCATACTTGCTTCTCTTTCTAACATTTTTCTTCACCATCATAATCTCACTGCTGCTCCTCGCCACACGTACTTCTCTTTCTAACATTTTCTGCACCCTCCTCCCCCTCCTCCTCCTCCTCGTCTTCTTCTTCTAGTAAGGCACTAGGGGTATCCTGTGCCTCTAAAAGAAACTAGCCAGTTAGATTCTCCTAATTAAATTTTCTCTGTATATAGAAGAATCAAACCTATCCTCTAACTGCTCATATCAAGTACACCAAGCAACTCAACTAGGAATGTTTTCCATATCTAACAGAAGTAACAATAACAAGCATTATCCCACGAGCTGAGATAAGTTACATGAATTGCATGGCTACTCTGTCAATGACTAAATATTTGGATTTGGATAAATTTGCAACTAGGTTTAGAGAATTAAACGTAGATTAGCTCCCGCTTACATCTACCTTAGTTTGTTCTTCTCTTTCTCTGCGACCAAGGTATGCAAATGCAAGGAAGTTACTTTATGAGATCAAAATTCCGAATGCATCATATCATATATAAAGGGGTGGAGTGACTGGGGAGATGAGTAGTGGAGGGGACAAGTTTTTTTTTTTTTGTTGTTGATTGGTTTCAGCCTGTGAGTGTGAGGTTGCAGACCCGTACCAAATGGGGGAACAAGTGGAAATAGGAGGCTCGTATGTTGATAGCGGCATCTGGAAAGATTTGAGATATGGGGTATAAAATAATGGGATAGTGGTACAAAAGGCATACAAGGTTGAACATATTTGTACATACACACATGATAAAATCTCGGTGATCATAGATTTACGAGTTGGCTTTTTTCCCTCCTACCTGCAAACTGTGGTGGGGTTCAAATGCTAACATCATAGTTCTCGATTGCGTTGTACTCTACCAGAAACCTCACGGACCTAAGTTAACTCACGACAAAATTCTCTCTCTGCTTCTTCTTCTTTATTTTTCACTTGGTGATAATATGGAATTTCGGAATTTAGAATTGAAGATGAAGGCTGTGCTCGCTTCAATCATGCTGGGGAGGCTGCTTGTGAAGGACTGATTGCTAGTTTCAGGAAGATGAAGAAACTTGGCTACAATTCTTGTTTTGCAGCCCAAGACCTGTGTTATTCTTGTAACGACTCATTGGAAACCAAGCTTTACCTAGTGTTGGCTCTCACTATGTTCAAAAAACTACTTTCTCCAAAAAACAAATAAATTTCTAATTTCTTACATCCTGGTGAAGTTAAAAGTAGTCCCGTGAATCCATCAAACCGAAAGCTAGGAGGAGACACTTGGATAAAGTCTATCGGCAGCTAGGCTGAGAGCGGAAACTGATGTGCTTCAAAAGGAAAGTCACAACTATAGGATAAAAAATAAAGGTCCAAATTTCTTATCTCCTATTCTTTTACATATTTCTCCCACCAAAACTTGATCAAATCAGTAAATGGAAGCGGATCGTAAAGATAATCCAACAGCCACTTTTTCAAATACATATGACTTGACACTAGAAAATTCAATTACTCAACTTGTGAAACTAAAATGAAATCTCTTAAATTTTCTAGCTTGTACTTGAATCAACATTCTGTTTCTTTGGGCACGCAGAAGAAATATGTCCCTTTTCACCACACTCAAAGCATGTCCTCCTCTTCATTTTACCACTTCCAGCGGAGCTTGACTTCTCACTATCAACTTGGGCATTGGTAGGTGTTGGCACAGGCGCATTGGTTGTTTCTTTCCATGGCTTCTTCAAAGGAACTGCACAAGTTATCCTAACAGGTCTCCCATGCATCACCTTTTGGTCCAAGGTCAGTGCTGTTTTCACCGATTGACTATCAGTGAAATCCACATGGGCATACCCTCGGAATTCTCCCGTCTCCTTATCCATACCAAAACGTATGGATGATATGCTGCAGTCTGAGAATAGAGTCCTTAATTGATCCTCTGTTATGTCCCATGACAAATTGCCAGCATAGATTCTGTTGTAGCCCTCCACAGGTTTTGGGGCGAAATCGGATGCTTTAGTAGTTCGAGTTGTTTTATATGGTTGGATTTTAAGAAAGAGTCCTCCCCTGAGATGAGTTAAATGTTTGATAAGCATATGACATTAGAAATGGATAAGAAGGATAAAGAATCACTTGAAAGGTGGAGATCGCCAGTAATACTAACATGTCAGATCCATCAAGAGCCAAGGCTCGTTTAGCAGCAGCCTCAGTCTGTTGAAGAAGTAGCAAGAAAGGGTCAGTAACTAATGAAAAGACTCAGATTCATTGTCCACAAACAATAAATTGATCATTGATAACTTTCAAAAAGTTAATTCAATTTTCTAACTCAGTGATGACCTTTTCGTAATCCAAGAATGCAATGATAAGTTATGAATTAAAGGAGAAATATTTAGTTTCGACTTTTAAGTTTTTGAAAGAAGTTTTAGTTCTTCTAAGTTAAGGCAGACTCATAATATAAGTGTCATTGACCTCAATGTCATTTTAAAGCAATAATTAGCGGCTTATCTCAAAATCTGCCATAGCATCTAATAGTATAGCAATATCATATAGGCTCAGAGAAAGAAAAGACGTTTTGCCTACATTATATTACATCAACAAAACGTTATTGTCATGCCTCTTACCGCATCACCTTCATATTACATTATATCTTCACAAAGTCTGCATATTTGCAGCACTGTTTGACCATACAAGGTCAGAATTGATTACATACAACAAAACTCATTACAAAAGGCATAACAGACATCAAGAAAAGGAAAAGGAGAAACCAATGAGGATCTCAGGTCTAGTTTCCTATGATCTAAGTCATTGTTCAGCCATGGGAGATCTATCCCCGTAATTAAAGTTTAAGGGGATGCAAATTAGAACTAGAAAAAGAGGGATTGGAAAATATGCAATAGTTAAGTAAGGAAAATGGATGAGAAGATAATGGCAAGAACTGTCGCTCTTCCCATGAATAACCTTTTTCCCCCTTTAATGGAGAGAAATATGATCTTCCATTTTAAGGATACAATTTCTAGCTTAAATGAGCCAGTGAATCGGGAAAAGTAGGAATACTTAGCACTTCAGAAATTGCTCCCTTAATTTTATCAGACTCCCCTGGACCTAAATCAAACGGGACTACTGCTTTTTTTTTTTTTTGCGCCTTATTTTAAACTACAAGGTTCGTCAGCAAAATAAAAACAGCTTCCGCTAATGAAGACGTTTACATTCCTCATAGCAATGTCAAAAAAATCACAATCCTCCACAATTAACTAGCGCAAAAAATACTTGCTACCTCTGGTCATCTAATTACACTATTGCATTAACTTTCAAGTCTACGTTATGAACCCAACACTAGAGTTCCTCTTTTATTTTATACACTCGCCGAATTAGAGTCCCAAGAGTAAGCATATAAAATATTCATCTCAGTAGGAATGGACAGATTAAGCAGCTTATGAAATATCTTATTCAAGCAAGTTGGTAGTTTTCATCTTTAATAACTGCATTTAAAGCCAAAACAATTCTTATTCTCTGAAGCGTAACCAATTTGTTAGTTATGATTTTTTTTTTGGTGAAAGTGAGCTATGATTTTTTGTTGGCGTTTAAACTTGGCAAGGACAGAGTAGCAATCAATTATAATTGACACAGAAGCCAAAAGAGTTGCAAGACACAAGTCATACTGCTTTACTTCTCACCTTAAAACTAATAAGGGCAATCCCTCTAAACTTGCCAGTCTCAGGAAAAGTCATGCAATCAATTTCAGTAATTGTGCCACAGCCTTCGAAATAGCTTCGAATATCATCCTCGGTTGAATAATAGGGAATTCCTCCAACATATACTTTTGTAGGAACGTCAACATGTTGTTCTCTGATATATAACAGGAAAGACAAACTATTAAAATATCCTAATAAAATTACATTACATCAAACAGTAAAAAGTAAACAAACTTGAAATCCAATTAACTCATTCAATAATCAAACACCATCACCATAATTCTTACCTGCCATTGCTCTTAGTTAACTCTGAAGCCTCTAGCTTCTCTCTCATCTCCATGATTAGCATCCTTTTCCCTGTCCATTTTGGCCTTTTTCTTGTTCTTATTCTTCTTCTTCGATTTCTTCGCATCCTTCAAAGCCCCATTTGCTACAACGTTTTCCTCAGCTTTCCTCTTCCTCTTTTTGCTCTTCTTCTGTGTTCCTTCGTCTTCTTCATTCTCATCAACGCTACGACCATCACCACCTTCTTGGGAAGTCTCGGGTTGCTGCAAAGAGCGAACCTTTCGGCGCTTCTCTCTCTTTGTTAATCGGATTTTCTGGGTCGAAGTGCCAAGAAGATTTTTGAAAGAAGAATCAGAATTTGCGGACTCAGATTCAGCTAACTCCGCTCTAAGCTTCTGTTTAAGCTTCTTGTTGGAGAGAACCATCCCTGAAGTTGGCACTCACACAACACAGCTCATGGAAACGGCTTCGAAGAAGAACGATGCGCTCTGTTTTGGTCAGGGGATGCGGAAGAATACATTTCCGTCGATTAGCTACAGCAGCTAGGTTAAGTTTGGGTCCAAAAAGAAAATCGGAAAAAATTATGCGCATATATCATATCACTTTTGTTTTTCAAAATTATTAGTTAAAAATTTGAAAAAATATTTTAATTTGACAATATCATTATATTATATTATATAATATCCCTTATATATAAGTTGATGGTGCACATCATAATTTCACAATTAAGAGATTTATTTAATCTTTTTAATTACCTTAATTAGATCTTCTATTAAAGATCAGGGTAATATTAAATAAGAACAAAATGTGAAGGTTGTTGATTTATGGATCTCCTTTGCATATGAAAATGAACACAAAAAATGAATATATAAATTTAACCAACACAAAAATTATTTTTTAATCCTATAAAAGAGACAAAAACAAGTAACTCTCACGACGTGATGATTGGTAACTCAAGAAACCACATAAAACAATAAGAATAGTAAGCTGCAAAACTTCA